>JAQIXO010002356.1:0-10124 GCA_034700305.1 Protaphorura armata | reverse complement strand
AGACACCCTATTGCTACCTTACCTACTGTATGTCTAATCTTTATACGTGACAGGACGGATACAAAACAGGTCTAGATGCCAAAATTGAAAATCGCTAATGTCTAATCCAAAATATCTCACTTTGAAATTTAATTCCCTCAATCCGGCATTAATCTTTCATGACGGGTTCTCTAGTAGAATATACTGCACATATCCTGTATGAAGGGCGATTACACCCGCAAGTTGCAATTTGTAAATAAAGACTGCTTATGCCATGTTCCAATTTTGAATTTCCTTTTATTGTTATCAACTTATCCATTAAACATTTCTTTTGTCGTATATGAAAAACTAAGCTATTTGTCAAATCTGCCGCCACGGGGTGTGGTCAACAGTTCCCAGGCGGCCACTAAATTTCCCGTTCGACGTGCAATCTGAGACTGTTGGTACTGTTAGCTCCTCCTACATCAAAACCCCACCTCTAAAGCAGATATACATTTCGGTTTTTTTCAAGTTCCGTGAGATATTGAGTCGACGCCTCTGGGAAGACTTGCCTTAAGTTTTCCTGACAGGGTTAAACGCGCTCCCAATTGTTGCAGGTTGACGAACGCCACTCAATCTATGTAATGGTAATCTATATATCACAATGATTTGATTTCGCAGAGCAATTTGATTTATGTATCACATCACATTGGTCCTTATTCTTAGATTTTACGGATGGAATATCGAATAGAATATCGATAGAGAATATAAAAATAAAATAAGTTATCTAGTTTATAATGTGACACCACAAAATCAGTCTGTCAATTAATAAAAATAGAGAAAGTCATAATCTTCAAAGTAACTCCCTCCTTATTCATTCAGATTAAATTAGTAAAATTATTCATCTAGTCATTTTTTAGGGTTTTTTGATTATAGGTAAACCCTGTACATTTCAGTCAATCCACCAATCACCAGTACCCACGAGATGATGAGGTCACCTGAATGAATGGAGCTTCATTGACATGTCTATTTGACTGTCTTGTCTTCACATTGATTAAAAATGCAACGGTGTTCTTTTCGCACTTTCCGGAAGCAATTGCATTCAAGTCAGACTAGCCTAGCCATAATCTCGCTCCTGCATTCTATCATAGTACTCGCCTGACAGGCCGAAGTGTAGTCGGGATAAGGAAACACAATTGGTCTACAGATATGACTTACTGAACTCAAGGAATAAGCCAACGGAAAAAACCTTAGACAAGTGATTGCATACTTCCATGTTATGTGCTGGAGTTTTCGCCTTATCTTTAAACTTTATTACTTTACTGATTCCATTTTTCGTTAAAACCCCCGTACACAATTTAAACTCATGAGCAAGAATAGCCGGGCCCGGGGAAACGAACCCCTTACTAAAAGCATAGCAGATGGGATCGCCGTACCACTGTACCAAGTCGACCCAAGCACAGTAGTCTGGAATGATTTAGACTAAGACTAGCGCACGGTCCCGTATTAGTGATACAGTCTCACCAGTTGATATACTCTTGTCTTTAATTTACTTTTGGCTATCAATGCATGACACATCTTTTAATGTATTTCAAGATGTATACAAATTGTAATTATTAAAATATGATAATAGAACGAGAAATTATGGAATGGTCTATTGATGATAATATTGTATGCAACTAGCGGGAATCATACCCGTAATATATCATCGTCTGATATATTCGTCATGACATTATTGTATGTCAATGTGACAAAAAACATCATAATGTACTCGCACTAACATTTCGCATGTTAACTTAAATTCTAAAATTAAGTGTACAATGCAAAATCTGTCGGGTTCAAGCTTCACGACTCCGTAGACAAAAACCCAAAAAGTTCTTTATTTTTGTTGTATGATTTCCTTGTTGTTGTTCCTTTTTTGCAGTGAATAGGTACAGACGACCACAGCTACCCTAAAGTGCACACTAGATGTAAATACATTTCTATATTTTACACTTGTACGGATGTGAGAGAGTTTGGTTTGATTTATTTTGTTCCAGAGAAAATTGCCGACGTTTCCTTTTTCTCGTTGACTCGAGTAGTGAAGTACAAATGATTATGTTGTGAGAATGTTGCTTGACACTAGTTTGATTTACTCATGTGTATAATGTGCAAGTCTATAGATAGCCTAGACTGTAGACCCACAAACGCAAATTGAAAATTGATATCTGTTATTTGTTGGTGTAACTAAAAAATTATTTTTACTAAATCATAAAGTTGAAAGTACAGGGTGGGACAGAATTTTGTTTACATGGTTCATTAGAAAGCCTGTGGGATTCTGAAATTCAAGATTTAGTTTACGCTGTCTGTCTAACCTCACTATTCGATGGGCAACACATTCGACCTAGGTCAAATTTGAGCGCATCATGATCTTGTTTGAGCACATTGGATTAGCCTTTGTGCTTCTAGGATAACTTAGAACGTACCAACCTTCTCTGACCTACCCTGCATACATCAATCTGTCTGTCACACAAAGTTCTTCCCATTGTGTCTTTTTTCTACGTTGTCAGCCAAGAAATGTAGAAACTACACATTCACAATAATTCGTCTGTCTTAAATGAAACAAGTTAAATGTTCGTTAAAAATTGAACTCTGTGTATTTTGTTATTTAAAAAGGAATGATTACCATTCAAATGAGTTTGACTGAGAATGAATCCTTGACAATTTTAATGTCTTTGACTTCACTCTGTCGGATGAAGACGTCCAAGTCGTACAATCTTTGGAAACAGGGGGAAGGGTCTCAATATGCTGAATTAGTTTTGAAGGACACCAAATGATGTACATTTGGAATAGAATTCTTACTTGAAAGGCAAACGTGAAAAATTCAGGAAAAAATATACACAGTATTTGTTTACTCAAAACTAATAAAATTCTGAGAAATTGAAGATCTGAAAATATTTCTATTTTATTTTGTATGATAAATTGTTTCTAAAAATCATTTTTTAATAAAACAGTTGATAAAATTCTTTATTGCTTTAGAAATCCTAGTGGGTCGG
This sequence comes from Protaphorura armata, assembly GCA_034700305.1. Classification (NCBI taxonomy): domain Eukaryota; kingdom Metazoa; phylum Arthropoda; class Collembola; order Poduromorpha; family Onychiuridae; genus Protaphorura; species Protaphorura armata. The sequence continues at coordinate 7,131 of JAQIXO010002356.1, read as the reverse complement.
TTTTTGTGGAATACTGTGCAACAGCTGCGTGGCATGCTAAGAAATACTTTGACATTCCTTGAGTGATAATTCTGAGTGGGCTGCATGTATAAATTCTAAGTTGATTTCATTGAGGTAAGTGATTCCATCTGGTTTTCAACTGTTTCTATTTAAGCTAAATCTAAGTTAGAGTATTTGCTACGCATGAACGAAAATTGGTTGTGTATTGAGAAAAAACTAATTATAGAAATGCACACTCACATCCTTAGTCAGCCAAATGCTCGTTGGTCGATTAATATTGGGAATGACGGTTGTAGAGAGTTAACTACGGAAACTTAACGTGGTTTTGCACGGATGTATAGTACGACACATTTATTGATGACACATAATGGAGAACAAGGAACACACCTAACAGTTCAGATTTCAGATTTCAGATTTCAGATTAGTTTTATTATAGTCATCAACCACATAACCCACACAACATAGCATGAAAATGTTACATTGATTTATCAGCAGGTGCAATCAATTCCGACTGTAACTAAACTTAATTAAACTTAAACTAGATTTTGAAAGTACTTAATTATTCCAAGAATACTAAAGTATCAATCTGTAGCACTTTGTATTAGCTTCAAGAAATGAGAGTGCAAATGTAAATGTAATATCGCGACTCACCCTCCAGTTAAATGAACTGATAAGAACGAATGCAATGTGAGTTCGGCCACTCCAGCTAACTCGTTCTATGCCTTGTACGGGTTAAGATAGATCGTGAAATTGAGTTTCAAATAAAATAGTCAAATAGTGAATTCAAGGTTAATTTCAAGTTTATTAAATTTTAATTAAATCGCCGCACCAGTTTTGTGTCTCGTAATACATCTACCGCTGTCCGAGCCCCCTAATGTGCAGATTGATTGTCCAGAAATAAAAACGGTACTGCACATGATCATTGTTTTTTAAATTATTTAATTACTCCATTCGATTTATGGTTATGTTTTCAAAGGTAACGGTTGTAAATTTCACTAGGGGAATAATAAGATGAACATTTATTTTTCTTATTGGTATGTCTTATTGTAAAACCAGGCATTGATGGAGAGCCATAACACAACAAGGTAAACAATTTGAATTAAATCCAATTTGGAACACATTTACCTTGTTGCCTCAAACTTTTTCATACAACAGATTTGAAGTTTTTTGAATGATGGAAAACGAATCGTTGTTTCGTATGCTGTATTTTTTGAAATTTTTTGAAGCTTCCAGAAAGCAGGAAAGCATTGAATTATACTCGGCCAGGATTATGATTTAAAAACGCTCTTGATATTAATTTCCCAAAATTATGAATTATGTTTAGTATGGAAATTGGCACGCAAAGATTTCTTTCTTTGTTCAAGGTCATTTCTTTATCACATTTTCAGACAGCATACGTTATACATATCACTTTGACAAGAAAACCTGGGCGTGCTTGTCGATAAGCATATCATTCAGGATTTTCTTTCATAGAATTGCTTCTTTCCTTTATTCTACCTGAAATACTTTTTTGTTTGGAAATTTGTAGGTTCTATGAGTTATGCCACCCTTGCCTCCCACAACGTTTTGTGCCAAGTCCAAAGCCGGAATATTTAAATCGTTCGGATGGGGAGAAACGTAAGAACAGAGATAAACAGTGCACTAAATTAATATACAATATGTAATAATGAATTATTTTGCACACTATAGTGGTTGTTTCAACGTAAATACACTGTACGATGAACAGACAAGATCGTTCTCTGAATCCCCTGAAGCGTTCCCAACAATATTGGAATTGGCTCAACTCTCTCAACAAGTTTACTCAATCTCGGATATAAGAGCTGAGGAAAAAGTTCCTTTCCCGATAGACCACATGACGGATTGGATATGCATTGGAACTGGACGCTATTCAGATGGGTACTGTGGGGCCGCTTATGCAAATTACAAACATTCTCACGTAGTCATAGCTCATGGAGGTACAGAATTTAAAATTACTAAACCAGTGGAACTCTACCGGGACTTCATTATTACGGACGTAATTGGTGTTGGTTTAAACAAAGATGTGTCTCAAATCAGCTCTGCTTATATTTTCACTAAAATCATTGTGAATCTCTGTAGTGACACTCAGTTCTCAATCTCTGTCACGGGTCATTCCTTGGGTGGTTGGTTGGCACAGATATCGGCATTTTATATTGAAAACCCAACTTATATAACTCGAAATGAGAAGGTTCAAAAAATCATTGCAGACAAACAAAGGCATTTAGAGATTCCGGGGCAGTACGTAAAGACGAATGAATCTTGTCATCTTCACACGGTGTCGTTTGATAGTCCAGGTTGTAGACGAGCATTAAAAAAGATAGTTGGGTATTATGGTAGTAAAATGGTTGAATGGAGAGAGAATGTGGACACTCTTGACTTTACTGTCATAATTGCTCCGAGCAATAGTGTCAACACATGTGAAGAACATGTTGGTTATTTGCTCAAATTAGAGATGGATGGTGTACAGGATATTTCATGGTTCACTGCATCTCATGGGATTCAATTATTTGTTGACCATTTGACAATAAAAGACTCAAAATTGAAGGAAGTTCATGACGTATACTTTGGGAAAGCCATCAAATCGGAAGATGAGTCTATTATTCTTGATCATTGGTACACAGGCAGAATGTTGTCTTGTCAAGTCAATATTTTTAGTAACAAGGAGATTGAGTTCTTAACTCGTGCTCAAATCATTGTTAAATGGAGAACCAGCGTAAGCATAGAGAGTTCAGACATGACAATTTTTCAAGAAAACAAACACAAGGAGGTACGTAAAATTTTGAAATATATAAGCGATAAAATGTTGAATGATTTCGTACATGATTTCACTCTAAGAAACAATGCGATTAATTTTTCAGAAAACCGATTAAATGAAAAGAAAATGAATATGTCAGAATTGATTCGGAAATTGATCATGTTGTTCAGGCTCAATAAGGGTTGGTCAAACACACATGAGTTACAGAATGTGATACGAGACTTGCCCGGGTGTAGAGAAATGGTGTGTCAGAGTGAGGGTACCTCATACATAAAGAGACTCCCGAAATTAAAGGACGGACATTGCATAACTCAGAATGTATGTGCTCAAGTTGCAGCGTTTCTACAACGTGGAAGTCAACATTTTTTGCACATTAAAGCCGGAAGGGAAGGAAGACATAGTCGAGTGTACATGATGGTACACATTTTCAATTGCTTTAGAGATCATTACGATGATGAGGTTGGTGAACATATTCTGTTCATGAATATCTCAATTCTCCAACGTCTCAGTATGGAAATTAGGATGGCAGAAATATTCAGTCAGACAAAGTTAGGCTTGATTGTTGTTGAATGTGATTCTGAAATGAATGAAGACATGAAAGCTGTGAAAACTGTGATTACAGGAATGATCGCGAATGTCAAATCTGAAAAGAGAAAGTTGATAATAGTCACAAGTGGTGAAACAAATTGGCTGCCTGCTAATGAATATCCTCCACTGGAATGTGGCGTAGATTCCACATTTCTATTTGAGAATTTGGATGAGTCATCAAAAAAAGTAATTTCGCAGTGTCATGTCGAGATGCATGGGAAGACAATAATGCTTGGCAAGTCTGACTCGCTTTGTAGTCAATACCTCCTCCAGGATGTAGCCTGTTTCTTTAACCTTACCAACTCGTCTGACATTATTGATATCCTTGATGGTAAAATTATAGACATATCAGGTGGGAGTTTGCCGATAATGGCTCAACATTACGTAGATCGGACACTCTTTCCGATCACACTAGATGTTCAAAAACTTATATATAACTTGAACGATTTCTCAGATCTAATTATTGTCAGTAACAGTGACACCTCAATTAAAGTTCTCTTTCCAGATATCATTCCTTTGTTTGAGAAGGGGCTCATTCATGAACCGCCAGATGGCGAGTATACGAAACAATGTTTCTTGAATGACTGTGCAACGAAATTCATAGCTAGAAACGTGCATTGGTTCAGAAAAGAAGGGTCAATGTTTGTTTGGCAAATCTCAAACGATCGACCTTGCTTTGACTATTTAGTAAATGATAAAGGTGGAATTCCGGAGTCAGACCTCCATGAGTTGCAGAATAATTTTATCATTCTAGCTGATGAACCAGGGATGGGAAAGTCAGCTGCCATTACAAAGTTGTTTCTGGAGTATAGAAACATGCAATTCAACTTAAGAGATTCACATTTTAATTGGCCAGTGTATATCAATCTTAATAGCCATCAAGTGGAACTGAAAAACACGACCTATACTGCCGATGCAGCATTAAGTTTTTTAACAAAAACAACTAAACTAGATTGTGACTTTGAGAAATCAGTCTTTAAATTTTGCTTGGAAAGAATAGGAAATTTCACTTTCTTCATAGATAGTTTTGATGAGATTTCTCAAAAGGGGCAAGATTTCATTGTTCAAATGCTCCAAGACCTAAAAAACACGAAACTTCCCGGTCTTCGCATTTTTATAGCAACAAGAAACTATGCAAAGTTCGAGCTTGAGAAGAGACTGGGAACGAAATCTTATCAATTCCACAGGGTTAAATATGAAGCCCAAATAAAGTTTTTGGTGAACTATTGGACACATAATGTCCCAGCAGAGCAGAGGTACTGTAATGCGTACGTTGAGAACTACGCGGAAATATTTGCCAAACGAGCCATTGAAGAAATACGGAATGTTTTAGGAGAAGAAAATACGTTCATTGGAATTCCTTTGCAACTTGTTTTACTCGCCCTAGTTTACAATGGCAAATTCATCCAATCTTTTGAAAATACATTAAGAGATGGCGCAGAGGCAAGTGAATTATATGTAGCAGATGTTGATTATGAAATGACTTCAGACAAATTCTCAAGTACGCTTGAACTGTATGATCTTTACGTTAATGAGAAGTTGGATTCATGGTTAGAGGACAAATTCCAATTTGAAACAAGGACTGATTGGATGGATGAGACATTGAAGTGCAGAATGAATGAAATTCACTGTCGCGCTGCATTATTATATGTGTCATCTTCAATTCTTACAAATTCAGAATTAAATATCCAACCATTGAGTCCTGCCGATTCCTGTGAAGTTAATCGAGTTGGTTTCTGTGAGACGTGTGAATCAAATTTCCGATTTTATCATCAAACACTTGCAGAATACTTCACTGCGAAATACCTTGTGAACCTGATCAGAAATGATCACAAAAATAATGTAGTTCGATTCATGAAGGCTCACTACCACAAACCCTACTTTAAGAAAATTCGATATTTCTTAGACAGTCTTCTCTGTACAGATATTCCAGTTTTGGAAAATCTTGAACTTTTCAGAAAATATTCTGGGCATGAGTGCGAGGCCCTACGTACACATTTGACGAACGGGGTTTGGGGTGGTGTGGATGCATTGGAAAGAAACGTATTGCACTACGCAATGGCTTATGGGGATCATGATTCTGGGATATTTTGGATGATTGAAAAGGACTTAAGTTTGTTTCATAAAATTGATCTTTTGGGCGAAACCTGTTTGTCCTACTTATCTCTGTCGGAAAATTTCCCTTACCTTTTTCCTGGAGATTTCAGCGAGAACAGAAATTACACGATATTAGCAACACAGGAGGACCGCTTGCTTGTATGGGTTCTAAGAATGCCCGTACTTTATTCCATATTCTGCGGTTTAGACTTTCAAATCTGGTTGAATAAATATTTTATAAATGAAACTCGATCAAATACACCAACAGATGACACTTCGTGTGATTTATCAGATGCCAGAAAGCAGAGGTTGTTACCGGATGATGTATTTGGGAATAGTGAATTATTCGTTGATTTTATATGGACTAAAGATCAAAGTCTACTAACTCAAAAGGCGCAAATTAATATGACATGGTTTACTCACCTTACAGTGGACAGAAAAACCCAAATCAGTGATTTATTGTCAAGACTTTGTCTTCATAACTCGTTAGACCAGAAGGCAGAATTATTATATTTGAAGGATTGGTTTCAAACTTGTTTGAGTGATGATGGGGACTGCAGCTTTTTGGGTGCGGAGTTGATTCATATTTGTCTTGGAATCCAAAAGTTCAAATACTATGTACTCAATATTCTAAGGAATAATTTTCCGAAGTACTATCATAATGTATTTCCATATATGCATGAATATGATGAATATGTTTTATGGGATAATTGTTCAGACATAGAAGACAAGAAAAAAATGTTATTGGTTATGAGAAACTACAACTTCTATTCCCTCTTCAGAGTGCAACAGTGTCGTCGTGTAGGTTTATTGGAAGAACTGGTACAATTTGTTTATAATGAGTGTGATGAATTTAAAGATGCATTGAATAAGGGCTTGGCAAAAACATTTCATATTTCTATACACATGGGTTGGGCCGAGGAGGCTTTCGGCGTATTTTGTGTGAGTGATGAACAGACGAGGAAACAAATGATACAACAAAATTTTGTATTCCATTCAGACAGTGATGTGTATGATGAACCTGAACTCAGTGTTGTGAGTGAACAAACGTTTAAGGATATTATACGTGGTAAAAATAAGTTGTGGAATCTTCGATCGCAAAGGAAAATTAACTATATTGATTTTCAAAGTGAGTTCTTTACGTTACCCGTGCTTGCTGAGTATGAGTGACGTGGCGGTAACAATATGTCCGATGATTTCTAATACCCATTTTGTCTGATAATGATAACTCATTCCAATTGTAATACTGTATTTGTTGTCACTACAGAGAATCTAGATCTCACAGTGATTTTAATTTGTATAATAGCATGACTTACTGACTGGACATTTTTGGTTTCCCTCATATTTGAATTAAAAAGATAAGTAAATTTATTTCATATGTACTGTAATTTTATTCTGTTAAAATTGGAATTAATATAATATTGTGCTGTACCTACTTGCAAAATTTCAATGTATGGATTAACTTGGTCAACCAAAATATGCTGCAATGTCCCATCGGCGTTATATGTTTCTAACTACTAAGAGTGGTCCACATCGTTCCAGCCAATTGTAAATACACATGCATTTTAAAAAAAAACTATAAATTCCGTTCATACAAATTAATCACGAATTTCAAAATATATTGTTAGTAATGTGAACTTCCAAACTCCTATTTTAGGCTAATATTCTATGAT
>JAQIXO010002355.1:0-10125 GCA_034700305.1 Protaphorura armata | reverse complement strand
TGGGATTTCGTAGCTTCAGTTTTGCCCAACTTTTCTGCAACTGCAAACTCTTGTCTAAGCAAGAATTCTCTTTCAAAATCAGTACACAAAGTCTGAAATTGATTCACGAGTACTATTCCATTAATAACAGACGCATTGAAGGCAAAAGCTACCGGAAAGAATGAACTGATGTCCGCCATTATGAGTGACGCTACATGCCATTTTTTTTCAGCAAATATAAAACTTTTCAAAACATTTCCGGACGACGAGGCTGACGAATGAGCCAAATATAAATTATACACACTGCGCAAAATTGTAATCATTCGGAACATTAGGTACAACTGTGTTAGCCAAAATATTCGTAGCCCAAAGATTTTAGGGAACCCTGTTCCTAAAGTGGACCTTATTTTGGTTGACTTCAAAATTTTAATTATTCTTATAGTTTTACTGCATGAGAGAATTGACATGACTCTCAGCAACAAATCCGTCAAATAGATTGTCGACGTTCGTCCGTACGAGATGATAATATCAGATGCATTTTCCGTGACTAAATTTTTTACCATATTTGAAATAATGAAATCTATCCAACTTCCTGTTATTAATAAAGTGATCAGAATTGAATAAATGTGGATGAGACTGAACCGTTTGGATCGGAAATTACAGGAAAATGTGTTAGTGCTCTGGGATGGAAAACAACCGAAAACTTTTGAAATTGTTAGAGCAAAGTACAAAAATTTGTCTTCGATAATGTTGAAAAGTTTATCCATTACGACACTGACTCTTGTACTCAAACAGAAGAACGAAATAGTAAAACTGCCCTGCAAATGCCAATAATAATTCGGGTTAGGCAATTTGCGTAATTCGGAAAATGTCTTCAGATATTGAAAGTTTCTCCGTTGAGTGTTCAGTGTAGAGAAGCGGACGATTCAATCGTATTATATTACTAATCTACTTCTTTGGAGTATAAGTGAACTAGCCGTCAAAATTTGGACATTGGACCACAATCGTACACTTAGCAGATCGACCGGCATGGTCAGCTAAAATTCTATTTGACATATTCGGACTTTGTCCAAATTATATCAACTGTTGTCAGTCTAACAAAAGTAACTCTATGTATATTAGTATATATTAGTATTGGTGAATGAATAATTGATTAGCTATTAGCGAAGAGATATTTCTCATAATAAAGCTATGTATTGTGTCACAGAATTTATAAGTAAACATTTTAGTTATATAACCACTCAAAAAAATTAAAAGAATGAATGTTCAAAGAAACTATGATCGATCCATCGACTCGAGAGGGTCGAGTCTCGAGTCGAGACTCGACCCGTATAACAGAGACTATACGAAACCCTTTCTCACCTTATACCTACTAATATAATGATAAGTCATAACTAGAATAGTCTGCACAGATTAGCTCTATATGCTGCTAATGAACACCCTAAACTTAAATGAACTGAATGGATGTTAATGGGATAGAATCAAAACTTCAAAGTTTTGTTCAAAATGTTTTAATATTCATTAAAACATAATCGTAGGTGTAGGTCATACTATTAGTGAAGAGACGAGTGTAGAAAACTTGTGCTCACATCTCATACCATAGTATCAAATTAACCACAGAATTAATTACAAATTGTACAACAACTAACAAAAAGGAACGGTCTATTTCTAACCAAGTGCCAATCCTTAATACAATCGGTTTAACAGATTTGATGAATTTCTTGTCAATTTTTGAGTAACTGTCCAATTTCTGAAATGAATTAGGATAAAGCATGGATGCGGTTGTGATCAGTCGACAGTTCTTGAGATGTGTTGCAAACACGCAAGATATTGTAGTTGTTACAAGTGGTGCACCAATCATCCACCAAACACTGTTTAGAATATGCCTTGCATCAATCAAAGCGAATAATATTAGAATATTAGCCACATTAATTCCTACGAATAACCCCGGGACGATGGTGTATCCAAAGTCCTCCATAATACGATGAAAAATATAATGTCCCCGACAAAAAACTCTTAATTTCCGTTCAGTCACAATTGGAGCTATTGATGTACGGCTTTTGAATACAGAAAGTACAACAAATTAAGTACTTATCCAAAATGTTCAAAAATACATACATGGTATTGTTAATTTTCCGTACCATATATTTTCTCTCAACCAGCTGATGGAAATATGAATATAAATGTAAGTTCCGACAACTGCCGTTAAGTAAACAGAACACTCTTGAATTGAGAAAATCACGGCTAAGAGAGAAATGAAAAGAGGTTGTCCTGGAAAGTAAAGAAACTGAAAGATCCAAAGTAGATCCAACTCAAGACTTAAAAGCCAAAAACAACCAGGACCGGTCAACAATGCAAATAACACAGCAGCTCCGACTAGAAGTGCTGCAAATTTCTCGGTAGAGTCATTTACAATGTCCTCCATTTTTTCCCCATGATGTTTCACTAGAAAGAAATCTCAAATTAGTAATCGGTTGATCAATAAATATTAATTAACCGAAAATTAATGATATTACTGTGTTGTTCATTGAAAAGGAGGAATCCATTCGCCACTCCAGGATTCAGATTTGTTGAATAAACCAATAGTAGTCGAATCGAGAGAAATAAAGCCGTCACAAGAAATAACGCAATGAAGACGTCGAGTTGTGATAAATCCAGAAATATCACCGTGAGTACAAAATATCCGATGGTGGACACACGAACGGATATAGCGATCCATGTCATTGCCTTGTACAACCGGGTGTGTAGATTTGATTCCAATGGCTTCAGACGTTTTCTCTTTTTATCCCATTGCCAAGGTATACTTCGTGTAAAATACCCAAACCAGACCAGATAGTTTATAATTTTAAACATTTTGGCTGATATCATGGTTTGTTCGAATTGATTGAAATGTAAGATTCAAATATGTGAAATACGTATGGTTGTCCCAAGCAAGCGTCCGAAGTTGTGACTGCAATGCAATGACAAAATGCTGACTCATTTGCAGTAATTTTATTTATTAAGAACAATTTTTCTAAAAATAGCAAAAAAGTAAACCAAATTTAATTATTTGAGTGTGTTCCTTGGTCATTTATTGACTTGTACCTGCCTCCTCAACTCTCATTAAATAATTCAGTAGTCCCAGCTCTGAATTATTAACTGAAGAAAGTACAAGCAACCAATCATTTGGAAGGAAAGAAACTAAAACCGTCCTCGCTTTGCTCGTTGCATTGCCAAAGCAAGAAAGAAAATGGCACTGGATAGGGTCACCATTATACTTTGACTGGCATAGCTATAATTATATTTACAGTAGTCATATGTTATGTCAAGATTAAAACATGTGAAACAATGTGAAATACGTGTGGTTGTCCCAAGGCTCCATTTTGACTGCAATGCAACTACAAAATGCTGACGCTTATGCGGTGAATTTATTTATTAAAACCAATTTTAGCTAAAAGCAAAAAAAGTAAAACTTTAATTGTTCCAGAGTTTTCTTTCGTCATTAATTGATTTCTACCCGTCCCTCGGCGCGTATGAAGAAATTCAGTAGTTCTGGCCCTGAATTATTGAAAGCATTAAATGCATGCAAATATATTTTCCCAAGGCCAAGGAAGAGAAAAGCTATATGTTGCTTGCTACTATACCCATTGCATTTTCCAAGAAAATTGGATGCTATTTTATTTCGGCCTTTATGCGAATGGTTACCAATGTGCACTGACTGGTATAGTTAATTTTAACAAGGTGAACTCAGCTACACACATTGAGGTATCATGTCTTTAACACAACCGCGTATAGTCCCGTCTATTTTGAAGTTTCCGTTATTTAAAAACGACCAGAGGACTTAGCTATATAATTGTCACTTTGTAACGCATGCATGACGGACAACGGAGCCCGACAAACTTCAACAGATTGGAATTTAAAATCAATCAAAATTACCATCGAATACGATTTCTGTTCTCAAAATTTTGTACGATTTCTTTATTTGTTAACTACAATCGCAGAAGCTGAAATCTGAGGATCCCAGCCACGCTCCTTGAATACTCACATCTCATAACACAGTATCAAATTAACCACAGAGTCAATTACAAAATTTACAACATGCAATAAAAAGGAACGGTCTATTTCTAGCCAAGGACCAATCCTTAATACAATCGGCTTAACGGATTTGAAGAATTTCTTATCAATTTTTGAGCATTCGCCGTACTTCTGAAATAAGTGAGGATAAAGCATGGATGCCTCTGTGATCATTCGGCATGTCTCGAGGAATTTCATGGACATAAAACATGACAACTATTACAAGTGCTCCTCCAACCATCCACCAAACACTTACAATATTACGCGCAGCAATAAAAACAAATAGTGTTATAATATTAACCATATTTATTCCTCCGCGTAACCCCGGTAAGATGGTGTATCCAAAGTCCTCTGCAATTCGGTGAATAATATAATGACCTCGACATAGAACTCTTAGTTTCCGTTTAGTTTGAATTGGAGTCATTGATGTACGGCTTTTGAATACAGAAAATAAAGTAAATTTTAATTGTATCCTACAAAACATTCAAAATATGAATTAAGAGTTCATTTTGTTTTCGTACCAAATATTTTCTCCCATCCAACCGATGCAAATATTTTCGTAAATGTAGGTTCCGACAACTGTAATTTTGTCCTTCAATTTCTTTCCATAATGTTTCACTGGAAAGAAATCTCAAATTAGTAATCACGCGGTTGATTAATAAATATTATTTAATCGAAAATAAATGGTATTACTGTGTTGTTCATTGAAAAGTAGGAATCCGTTTGCCACTCCAGGATTTGTTGAATTGGTAAGCCGTCACAAAAAACAATCCTATGAAGTCAACAGGACTCGAATCGAGAGGTGTAGCCAGAAAAAATAATCCCGAAAAGACTTCGAATGGTTACAAATCCAGGAATAGTGTTGTGCCTACAATGTATGGGATGACGCACACACGACCGGATATGAAAATTCATGTCATTGCCTTGCACAACTGGGCGTGCAGATTTGATAGCAATGGCTTCAAACGTTTGCTCTTTGTACCCCATTGCCAAGGTATAATTCGAGTAAAATATCCAAACCATGCCAAATAGTTTATGATTTTAAATGTTTTCGCAGATATCATTATTTCGGCAAATTGATCGAAATATGAAATTCAAAATTCGTATTAATATGTATAATCCGTGTGATTGTTCGAAGTCCCCGTGGAATTGAGACTCTAGGAGCAAATAGCTGGCGCTTATGGCGTAAGTTTATTAGTACAAAACAATTAGCTATATGCAAACACAAGAAGTGAATAAACATTCAACTGAACTGTTTTAGAGCGTGTTTTAGTCATTTATTGATTTATACACTTCATCCAAATGTTTTAAAATGCCGTATATAGTTCTCTCCTGTCTTGCATCTGAATTATTGAACAAGCGATATTTCCCAAGGACGAGAGGAAAACCGTATGTTCGTTACACCCATTGCATTGCATTGGCCAAGGAAATAAGAAAATGGTATACGACTTTATTTCAGCATTTAATCCATACATTTTAATTCGTACATCTAGTTACTAGTTATAATTCTTCCAAACCAAAGGTGAACCAATAACCAATCTACCCCAAAGTTGTAAACCCGGCTATGCGGCTGCGGCTATCCGAGTTTTAGCCAAATAATAAGCAGTACATGTGAATTCTATAGGTTAATTAGAAATTCACCCGTAGGGAAAAGTCCTTATTCTTATTACAATTAATAATTACATCAATTGGTGTTTTTTTTCCCGTACGCTACGTAATTAATTTTAATAGGGAAGAGTTATTTGTAATGCCAAAAGCTAAGACATGTGTGTCTGTCTCAAAGCAACCAAGATGTCTCAAACTCTCAATGTACCGAATTCTTTTATTGCATTCACAAATTCGTTTTTAGTTAATTTTTGATCATGCAAGAATTAGTTTAGTTTACAAAGTCCAATGGTCTGTTGAATCCACCCCTTCGGTTCATGTACTGACGATACTTCCTTTGGACCACGTAACGAACAGCTCCAACGTCATTTCCCTTCACCTGCTTTCCTTTCGTAGAGTCAAATCCACAAAATCCCATGGCTTTCATCATTTCAACTTCATCCTCCGTTTTACCCACCAAATCATCTTCTGTGACCTCAACAACTTCATACTTCTCCTCCACAAGTTCAATCCCAGACCCCGATTGCCGACTACGGGCTTCACGCTCACGGGAGCGCGATAATGACGTCGATCGGGACCTCCGCGTCCGCCTAGAATTGAATGACAAAAGGTCAATTAATTTGGTACGACAACGAAGATGCCATTTCACGGTTGCACAAATCCGGCTTTTAAAATTAACGATAACCTTACCTACTTACGGCATCACGATCACGATTCCTGTCTTTTTCGCGTCCTGGTCGCAGCTCTCCAGATTTTGAGCGCGGACGTTGACCTCCATTTCTCTCGCGTTCACGGTCACGGTCAAGGTCACGGACTCTATCGCGGTCTCGGTCCGAAAATCGTCTTCGACCTCCACTCCGACTTCTACTTCGTCTCTGCCTTCGTGTATCCGGTAAGGATCGACTCCGACTTCTTCGTCGCATCATAATTTCGGAAGATACTTCAGAATTGCGGAAATGATTTATTTTTAGGTTCAAGTTGAGTGACAGATTTGAATTATGTGCAAAAACTATGGAACCGTAGAAAGAATTCCCTCCTGAAGCGGTGACCTAAGTATAATCTGCATGTTGTACAGGTGTCATTAATGAGTGCCGGATACGCAGTACACACTAGATGGCACACACAACACAAGGTGAATTTCACGATCTTTATTGGAGTGGAACCTCCGCCATTTTGAGTTGAAACAGGAATAAGACGTATGTCATAATAACCGCCGCAATCTAATGGATAAACATGACCGAAGGCATTTCAAAAATTAAAAAAAGAATGCTTATTAAAACGTAATTAATTTTTTAGATCTAACTTCACTTTACCGAAGGATACAGACCATTGTCAATGTTGAAGAAATTATTTGCTGTCATTCTCCAGTTCCACTCGGATAAGGAATTCAAAAGCATTTCAATCTGCTGTTGTAAGAAAGTGAAACTCGCACAGTAATCATTTAGGAATTGGTATCACAGTTCTGAATATTATTATTTACCTTCGCCATAGTTGACTGATCTTGCCCGGAAGTACTGACTTGTGACTTCAGGAAAGCATGTCGTAAATCATCTTTCGACTCGTTCAACTAAAAGAAATGCCAAACTAAATCTTTGAAACTCTTCAAGAATGACCTTACCAACCACGGTAAATCTTTCGGTCTTAAAGTGATAATGAAATTCTTAATTCTTATATTTGTATTAATTAACTACTTACCGTTTTTACGAGAGAATTCCCCGAGTTCGGAATAATGATCATTACCAATATAGAGACAATTACTCCGCAGGCAGAGCCAAGTAGTGAGATCGTCATTGGGCTTCCAATAATGAAGTAGCCGTACAATATAAATAAGAAACTACTCCGCACTAATAACACCAACATGAAGCACCCAATTATCTCATTGAAGTACTCCAGAGCTAATTTAATCTCACGAAATCTGTCCAGATAAGAAGCAAAGTTTTCCATCGTTCTTAGATTTCTGAAACGATTTGGAGCGACGAAGTCATTGCCGTAATTGTAGCTTGCTGTTGTTGGTAAAATATTCACGCGAATTGTATCCGAGTCAGAAATATCAGGGAATTGTGGAATGAATGTATTTTGGAATTCTAAACACAAAGTTTGGAAACTTCTTCCAAGGATTGATCCAATTAAAACTGATGTAGAAACACAAAATGTTGTTACAAACATAGCGAAGAAATTTAAGGTGATATTAACGGATATTATCAAAATTGGTTCATTCCTCAATAGCAGGCTGGGCTCAAGTCTGGAAATTTGGCCTGTGAAATAAGCGTACCAATAAAGTGAAGTACCGATAATCCGATGAAGCGTATGAATAATTAATGTCCACATAGTCAACTTTTCTGTGAAAGAATAATTTGAATCTAATTTTGATTTTTCCATGAAAAATCGTCCTCTCAACATCTCCACTTCAGAATTAATAATTTTAACAATTTTCATAAGTTTTTCACATAAGCATGTAGAAATTAATCGAAATGTTATATTCGTAAAGTAAAACACAACCAGGACTCCGTTGTTCAAAATAATGTCAAAGTAATGATTTTTATGATGTTCTCTCACTTCCTTCAAATAATTTGTAACAATGATGTCCAATAGTGTCGCAACAATAAAAATAATCTGGAATTTTGAATATAAATGTATGAAACTGTTCTTGACGAAGACAAAATTGATAGAGCCGGGGTTTGGAGATTTAATTGGGAAACAACCAATGAGCCATCCGATTTTTAGAATCACACGAAGGACTTGTCTCAAATAAGTTAACTCCATCTCGTATTTAGTGTTATAAGTTCCTATTACGAAGTTCACAAATATCAGTATGTCTTAACGAAAATAAGATGAACCACTCATTTAGGCAAAAAATTGGAGAATGTTTTCGTTTAGTTCAAGTTTTCAGTATTTGAAGTCTTATGCATAAATTGCAGCGTAGAGTTCATGGTCACTAAGCGCCACGGCTGAATAAGGCCTATACATTTAAAACGAATTACATTAATGTGTTTCTTCAGAAATTCCTCGGTTGAATTCACATTCCTGGAATGTTTTTCAACTGGACAACACGTGTGGTCGAATAAACCCTGAGACTTTGTCATTATGAATTTCCTTATGTCAATATCAACATGGATTTGCAGGACTGAGCACAGGTAATGACGACGCTACAGTAACAGTAGTTGTGCTACACCCGTCAAACTTTCTAAGTAATTACTGCAATGCAACGTGTTGATAGAAATTCGTATTGCGAAGATGTTCCAAGAATCTTGCGCATCATTTGCACTAAATATATTTATTTTTCACTTATTGTTAGATATTATTTCGGCCACGCCTATAACGAATATAGGGACATTCTCGTATAATAAATTAACGGGATTAAAATGTTGGAGATATTGTTTGCCATTTCTATGGCTATATGAGTCTTACAAGGTCAACCCAATTTCCAAATATCCGTTTACATAGCTGAGAAATGAATTCTCGGTTCTCCCATAAGAGTGCGAGTTAAAAAATTGTCAGGTCTCATGAATTAACGTTTATATACTTAATTCCACTTAAATAAAAACGAATAACAAAATAAAGGTGTAGCATCCGCAAAATCCGGAGATCCGCATCCGAAAGGACGGTGAATGTCTCCAAGTGACATCTGGACGATTGGAGAATTCCTGTACAAAAATTAAAGGGAACAAGCGCCAAGATTTGGACAATTTCAAAATGACTTCTACCGTCTCTGGCTAATCATTCATAATTTTACGACTAAAAATTATTTTGACGAAATTTTACATTCCATCCATATTTGGTGGTGACAGTGACAGGGGTATTTTAATCAGTCATTTTTTATGAACTCATCAAATACCTTGTATTGAACTGTCAAGTCTGTGGTGCGGGGCTTTGACTTTTGATATTTAATTGACTGACAGGGGAACACCCTTTCTGTACTAAAATATTCCACATTTTAAAGTGACAGTGTTGTCTTCTTTATTTTTTTAATTTGGAAGATTTTAAAAATCCATTAAGAAATGAGCACAAATCCGGCAGCCGTTCCAACCATTCCAGATGATATTTATGGAGATGGTCGGTGGATTAGTATGGTGAGATAAAGATATACAATTTTAATTTTCTTGTCAAAATTTTGAAAACTTAAATGGATGGCATTTTTCCAATTTTGAAAATATTTTTTTTTACCTTATAATAGCAATAATAGTTATTATGACCCTTACCGTCCAGAGCTAGTAAAAATCTTACATTAATCGCCGGATGTTTATGTTACGTAATTTCTGGAAAACTTTGTAATTTTTTTTGCATTCATTTTTATTTCGTATTGTACAAAAAAGTGACATTTTCGGTGTCGTGTCGTGTAAATTCAGAATTTTCAAAGTGTCAAAATAATGGAATTTAACCGTCAACGTAGTCGTAATGGTCACACATGTTGTACGTTGGACTAATTTTTATTTTTGTCATATTTCAGCATAAAAGACTTGTCTCTGATGCTAGAGAGAAGGAACCCGA
>JAQIXO010002354.1:0-10125 GCA_034700305.1 Protaphorura armata | reverse complement strand
CGTGAGAAAAATGTAAACAAAAGGCCAAGTCAAAATCCCTCACGCTTGACTCACCATTCACACAAAATATTATTTTTTCTATACAACAAAAAATCTGCGAAGCAGCGGCCGGGCCAGGGCTAGGGGCGCGCCAGCGCGATCTCTCGGCCATCACAAGTACCAACGCATCGCACATTTATTATTTTACAAAAAACGTTTCGCTAGAATTACAGCGCGCGCGTGCGAGGGAAGTTAATGGATAATACTGTAGCAACTCAGTCCATAATACTGGGGCAACTTAATCCATACTTTAGACGGGGTTGCAACTTAATCCATTAATACGTCCGCGACATAATCCATACCAACCCCGTCATGAAAGTTAATGGATTAAAAATCAGGGGTTGCAACATAATGGATAAATACGCTAGTAGGATAATGCATAACCTTCTACTACTAACATCAGTACAGTACAGCATGGCCCTCAACATTACATTCATACATAAGCCAGACTAGCCAGGCTGATTTTTCTTAAAACTTATCTCACTCACAAAAATGCTACAATATGCTAATTGAATTATGACTACAACGATGAACAATAATGAATGTGAATGTCGGCTTAGTAAACTATAGTGACGGAAAGATAGATAAATTTCACAGCGGAATGTCGCGATACCCATTACCGATAGCCTAACGTTCCTCCTGTATCTATTACAATCTTTCCGCGATGAGACATAATGATAGCATAACGATAGTCAACATTCTAAAGTTCAAATTACCTTGTTCTCCCTGTCCCCACTGATGAACTATTAACTTACTAGCCGGTATTATAACTTAGAATCTTATCAATCACACAAGGTCGCTATCTCTGTCTCCTCATCACTGAGCTAGTATTAACTTAATAAGTGGAATTAATACTGACAGCGCCTGATACTGATATTAACACTATTATCACGTTATTCCTTATTCCTAAATCTTGACATTCCATCTAGGACAGTATAATTTATAGCCGCAGAACATTAAAACGTCAAGAAAGAAGAAAATACCGTCCTGTCAACATCGTTCGTTTAATAAAGACACTCAAGAATACCTTTCGGAAGACATTTTATTTTAGCGACACTAGTAGTTTCTGTAAAGTGATTCACCTAAGCGATCCTAAAATTATTCGTCCAACTGAAACTCATGAAAATGCTGTCAAAATCAGCAACTTGGATGGTAATTCTTATGTTAAGGTTGGGTTGTTGGCTCAGAATATTCCCGTACAAATGGGACGTTAAGAAAGTTCGACTAATACCGGCCAAGAGATCAGATCTCATCATCTGCAAGTTGCAAGCCATTTCTACATCATTTTGGCTTGCCATTCTATGCATCCGTTTTATTCAATACCTTCACACAGATATTCCAGTACGGTTAAGGATTATGCACATCGTTTGGTCTCTCGCATGTGCATTCACATTACTATGTGCTATTCAGTTTCAAATGAAGAGGAATGAAATCATGTTTTTCACAAACTCATTGCTAAAACAAATCAGGGATAATTCAAGTGAGTAAAATTATAATCAAATTATTATGAATTAAAATACGTATTGTTGAAGTCTCTTCAGTTTTTGTCAATTCCTAAAAAAATTTGGACAGAGGCCGACTCGACGGATAGGACTCCAGATGATTTCTCAAAAATTGTCTTGATGAGCGCAATTCTCATGTACCTTAATGCACCAGTTCATACATGGATTGTCATCAACATGCCGTGCGCTCCTCACTATCTGCCCTCGCTCATTTACACCTGCGAGTCTTGGACGGACAATTTTTTATCCAGTTTGGAAATCATACCCTTCTTGGTGTGGGAATTATGCATATTCACATACATCATCCACCTTTGGGTGTTTAATTGGACAATCGTCTATCTAGGAATGGCTTGGGTGAAAGTCATACTGAGTCGTGGAGGTAAAGTCAACAGGTAAGTCCCTTTAAGCACTGCAGTAGTGAACCACCAAGTGTGCATTATATCAGGATGGCCCTAATTAAAAAAATATTCTTATTTTGTTGTAATTAAGGGATGCTGAGCAAGTCGAAGTATGTCAACGTCAAAATCTATTACAAAATTATCGCAAGGCTCAACTTCTGATAGTGCTACTGAATGATGGGTTTAAATACTACTTGACAGGATTCCAATTATTCATTTTAACCATGTTAGCCATGTTGATTTTTGGAACAATCCGCTATTCCCACGTGGATCTTCACTCTTATTCGGTTTTTCCAGTCTGTGGGATAAGGTGTTTATTGGAATCAGTAACTCTATTCTCAATGGCTGGTCAAATGAACAGAGCAAGTATGATTTTCTTAAAGAAGTGGGGCATGAACACTTTTTCTATTAAAAATCGGAAACAATGGAAATACAAAACTGCTTTTCTGAAATCTTGTCATCAACTAAGCTGTGCGGCGGGTCCTCTGTATATTCTTGGGCAATCAATACTTCTCGTCAGTCTAAATCATTGTGTTCAGCTCACGTTTAATCTATTAGTTACATACAAATAGTGCACTCAGCCAGTGCAAAGGAAAGATGTCTAGCAATTGTGGTAGTATACGCATATATACCCGAACGCAATAAATATTTAATATTAATGTTATATGTCAATGTAAAAATAATTATTGAAGTGTTTTGAACCTCCCTGTACATTCACTTTGTTAGACAAAAGCCAAATCGTTAATAATTAATTTGTTTTCACATTCGTTCGATACTCATTCAGATTGTCGATAGCAGCTACGCCACAAAATAATACAAGTTTATGGGACAAAAAGTTCCACTCCATTCATTGTCAATCATTAATTTTTCCCCAAAAATATAATTGCGTACTGGCCGGGAAGACTAGTACATAGATTCATACAATGATTTACATAATGCTTTTGTAGTACACGTTTGAAGTGGCACTACTCCACCGCACCGTTAAAACACTGGAATATTAACCCAGGAACTTCCAATGCAATTCAACTTTGATACTAAAAAGTTAATAACAAGTTATTTGGTTTTTATGTACCATTGCACCTTTGGAATTGAAAATAATCTTGTAAACTGTCAGTTATTATTTTTGAATGTTAATTTGTTTCGCAAGATCGCTGATGTTATGCACTAATAGATTGCCGACGTTATTTTCACATTATGTAATAAATTGTCATTTTATTGTGCTTGACTAAATTACTAAATTACTCTCTAAATGTTTATTCATCCACATCTAAATAATCTGAAACGATAATCTGCTGAGAATATTTCCGACTTTATTACCAAATACTATGCATGGTCTGAGCTATACTATTAATTGTCCATAGTATGTCATTATGGAAAGTTGAAAATTGGAATAGGAGAAATCATGACGGTTTTAGTAGCTAGATGAACACGAACACTTCCAGCTGAATTAAACAGTCATTTGAAATAGAGGACATCTTGGTTTCCCATGGTGTTGACCAAGAAGATTCCACGTAATTGATGGGTGTTATAGGAGGTGTTGTAACTAGGGTGGTAGAAAAAGAAAAAGTAATTTTTTTCATTTTGAATGGGAAGATAACGTTGCTCCAGCAACTGGTCTAAAATTGAAGCCTTCAACACTTCACCTATGACGGATTTTAAATGGGAATTTAACGTTGGGGAAGAATTACCAAAGCTTATGGGAATTCATAAAAAACTTGTTTACTTTTGGAATAAACAAGTTACAAGACCTCCTATAACAACAATCAACTACGTGAAATCTTCTTGGTGTTGACATTCCATAGTAAAAGAAACTAAATTGTTAGCATCACATAGCAAAATTTGACGAGAGAAAGTAACAGTCGATATAATCCACCTAAATTACTTATTGTCAAAGATGAAAGAATCCAAGGAGTTTATACAAATCAATCAAATCTCGTAGTCAGGAGACTTCATAGTGAAGGCAAATCGTAATCCGTCCGAAATTACATTTCCGTTGCACTGACCTTCGCTCACCTGGCAACTGACCAATAAATGAATTTGACCTGTTCGATTAATTCTTATTTCTACCTAAATTCAAAGAAGAAATACTCCAATTTTTAGCATGAAGCGGCTGAAATTAATTCTATTCCAACTTGTGGACATTGAAATTGAATCGGTTTCATCGAAATATTTTTAAAAAATATTTTTCGTATTCCCCATCTAAATACATTGGGAGGAAAACCTGGTTTTCCTCCCAATGTAATCAGATGGGGTTACATGCCCCATGGGTTGAAAAAAGTTGTTATTCTTCATTTCTTTATTGATCGGTAGTTATGGAGTCTCGTAATGTAACGGTCTAATCTTCTTGAAGGAATCTATTGACCGTCATTTTCTTTAATGACTGTTAGAAAATGATTCAGATGGCTTGTGTTCGATTTCTCAACTAGCTCTTAATTTATTCATTGTCTTATTTTTGATAATATAATCTGATATTTGATTTAGATGAAATTTGACATTTTAGTTAACACATCAGTTAAGTGTTGTATTTCGAAACTCGTAAAGTACTCGTAAAGAGGTCATACATACTTAAGCAAGTGGAACGTTAGAGTCAACCACAACTTTTACAACGAGTATTTTCTCAATAGTTTTCTTAACTTCAAGTACATTATTTATTCCACCGTTGCCTAGACATCCCCTCTTGATTACCCGTGTCAACAAATATCTCCAGAAAAAAACACAGGTTGTCAAGGCATTTGACAGTGAAGAATGTGAACGTTAGCTTAGCAATTGGTAAGGGTATTTTCGAGAGAGATGAAAAATCCAAGGATGATTACAACTCAGCGGAATTCTCGACACACCGATTACCGATAAACCGATAACCAAGCGTCTAAGAGACAGAAGCACGCTGTGCACACCGAAAGTAAACCAACTAAAGTTAAAAATGGCATTAATCTCCCAGTCCCCTTCGACCTAGTATTAACTTAATAACCGGGATTATAGCTTATCTGGCATTTTAGAGTTGTCTCTGTCACGTTGTCCACTCTCCAAATATTCGCTGTTCTGGAAATTTCAGATAATCTTAATACTTCTAAATCTTAAAACTCTCTGTGCGACAGTTTGATTTATAGGTGAGGAACATTATAATGTCAAAATTGAGTAAAATGGCGTCTGGTTACAATGTTCGTTGAATGGAGACAATTCATTACCTTCACAAACATTTTGGCGAGACTCTAACAGTCTCAGCATGGAGCTATTCGGAAGTAATTCATTAAAAGAATTGTCTAACAGAAGAACTAAGAATTGAAATTATCCGTTCAACCGAAACGTTTAAAATGTTGTCACCATTGGCTGTTTGGATGGTGATTCTTATGTTAAGATTAGGTTGTTGGCTCAGAGTGTTCCCTTACAATTGGGACACGAAGAGCCGTCGATTAATTCCAGCCAAGAGATCACATCTCATCATCTCGAAGCTGCAAACCATTTTCACGACGGCTTGGTTCGTAGTTCTGATCGTCCGATTGATTCAATACATTCACACAGATATCCCAGTACGGCTCAGAATAATTCACGTCGTTTGGTCTCTCGCAACTGCGTTCACAATACTATCTGGCATTCAGTTTCAAATAAAAAGGGATGAAGTCATGTTTTTCACAAACTCATTGTTAAAACAAATCACGGACACTTCAAGTGAGTAGCTCATGAATTGAAATATTTAATTGTTGAATTGGACACTATCTCCAGACGTTAGCCAATTCCTAATAAAAAATAAATGCTTTGACAGATGACGGAGTTGGAAACAAGACTCCAGACGATTTCTCGAATATTGTCTTGATGAGCGCAATTCTCTTGTACATTAATCCACCAGCTCATGCATGGCTTATCATCAACACACCTTGTGCTCCACATTACATGTCCTCACTTTTTCATACCTGCGCATCCTTGACGGATAATTTTTTATCCAGTTTGGAGATCACACCATTTTTTCTTTGGGAATTCGGCGTCATCACATACATTATGCTGCTTTGGGTGTATAATTGGACAATCGTCTATCTGGGAATGGCATGGGTGAAAGTCATACTGAGTCGTGGTGGTGACGTCGACAGGTAAGTCTGCCTTGCATTGAAGGGTGGTCCCGTGGTTCAGCACAGATACCACTTCTCTGCCGCTAATGGACCCTCTGTTGTTTTGTATGAGTAAGGCCCAAAGGCCCTAAATACAAAATTAATTTTCTTGTAATTTTAATTAAGAGATGCTGAGGAGGTCGAACTTTGTCAACCACAACAAAATCCACCACAAAATTATCGCAAAGCTCAACTTCTGATGGTCCTACTGAATGATGGGTTTAAATACTACTTGACTGGATTCCAATTATTCATTTTAACGATGCTGGCCATGTTGATTTTTGGAACAATCCGGTATTCCCACGTGGATCTTCACTCTTATTCGGTTTTTCCAGTCTGTGGGATAAGGTGTTTATTGGAATCAGTAACCTTGTTCTCAATGGCTGGACAAATGAACAGAGAAAGCATGATTTTCTTGAAGGATTGGGGCAAGAACACTTGTGCTATTGAAAATCGAATGCAATGGAAATACGAAACTACTTTTCTGAAATCTTGTCACCAACTTAGCTGTTCGGCGGGTCCTCTCTATATTCTTGAACAATCAATACTTCTCGTCAGTCTAAATCATTGTGCTCAGCTCACATTCAACCTTTTGGTTACATACAAATAATGCATTTTAACCTGAAAGACAGATGAAGTGTACTCTTGTCACATTTAATGTCGTAGCACAGTTTCTAACAATTAGGCGTAAATGAAGTACTTAATTATTGAAGAACTTGAAAGTACATATTACAGTGGGTCAAAATAATTTGGTTTGAAATATTATTTCCGATTCACCTAACTATGAGTACATCCAGTGTTAAGAGTTGATAGATGGGTCGATTTTTATTAACACACCTTACCCTCTAGAATCACACCTACATTTTAACATCGAACCGAGGATGAACCGCATCTATAGAGTACTTAATGTATTCTAGCCTAATAAAAGAAAGTTAAAGCGGTGATTCACAAAATGTTATTAAACAAGATAATCTCCATGCATTTATTATTCATTGAGGAAATATAGAGTATTATTAAATAACAAGATGTAGCTGAATCAAATCGACTATCAGGGCAAGTACTCAAATACACCTAAGTAATTACATAAATTCCCAGTATCGAAATTTTAGTTAAAATGTGTATGTAGAACGTAGAGTTCATGTAAACCAATAATAATAATAATTGATTTAGTCACCGAGAAAAAACTATTCATTTTTGATTATTCTTCGAATGATGCCTAACATGAATTAAACTACATTAAATATGGGCTGTCCTTACCTGTGAGTGACATTTAAATATAAATAGAACAGTTTTATCAAAAATTGGAATTCATCTGCCCTACTAAATAACTAAATTGTCTATGCTGAAAGGATGTGGAACAATCAATTATTAAACGAGGCGAATTTACTCAAATTATTGGCATGACATAAATACCACCGTGCCACTATCTGTAGATTATGTCAGGTAATAAAGCAAGCTTCCGTAATTAATTGAACGTTCGATATTTACAGGATAAGGATAACCAGCGTCGTGTCTTTGTAATAATAGAAAATTGTACTCTTTTTAAGACATCAACTTCAAAATCTAATCACCCACAAATATGATTGATTGATTATTGGTTTATTCCGATTTTCGAGTTAGAATAGTCAAGAAGAACTAGTCATCTATTGTGTCATTCTCAAAGAATATGAAGCATAGAAGACAAAAGTAAGTATCTTAAGAATTTCAGATTATTCATCATTCTTATTGTTGAACTAGATACAACAATTGAAACATTGAAACAGACAAATTAATTAGAAATTAATAAACAAAACAAAAATATGTTATCCTCATTAGCAAGTTCAATGGTAATTCGCGTAATCAGGGTGGGCTGTATCCTCAGAATATTTCCTTATGAGTGGGATGGGAAGAGACATCGTTTGACTCCAGCTATTTCAAAATTACACCAAAACATTTGTAAATTCCAACTTATGTTTTTGGCATTTTGGTTCACAATTTTAAACATCCGTTTTTTTCAATATTACAATACTGATCTCCCTTCAAGATTTCGAATTATGCATTTGGTTTGGGAATTTGGAACTGGATTCACTTTATTATTTGCTCTTCAGTTTCAACTCAGAAAGGATGAAATCATGTTTTACACAAACTCACTCCTGGAATTCATTGCGGAAAGATCAAGTGAGTAAATACATGAATCTTTCATTTAGATACAGTTGAAATTGTATAATTTCTAACTATTTTTGATAAATTCTCCCAGGAGATGACGATGACGATGGAATTGAACAAAGCCCGAGACAAACGGATGACTTTTCAAACGTGACCCTATTCAGTATATTTCTGATGGTCATTAACCCACCGGCTCATGCCTCCATTATCATCAACTCTCCATGCGCTCCACACTATCTCTCGTCATTCATTTTTACCTGTACATCCATGACAGATGCAACGTCTATAACGCGCCATTCGTTTTCCTGGAATTCCTAGTCAGTTTCTACGTTGTCATTGTCTGGGGGTTCAATTGGATAGTTGTATTCTTGGGAATGGCTTGAATAAAAGTGGTCTTGCATCGTACCAATTCCAACGTAATGATGTAGTGTTGATATATTTAGAAAACACAAGATTTACTAAAAATACCGTAGAAAAAACCAATATCGAAAACTCGATAACGTGAGGAAAAAATTAGCAGAATCCCGAGAATTTTTGTCACGATTTTCTCGAGTATGTAAAATATTCCTGCTTGTTGAAAATACGAGTGAGCTTTGTCGCATATCCGGTAGTTTGACACTTGGAAGTGATCCAGAAATTATTTCATGTCATTGTAAACAAGCGTGTATAGTATAGTAGTCAATAAAGGACATTTGGTTGGCAGAATAATATTTCTCGTTAGTTTCATTTCTTTCGTATTCCCAAATCATTCCATACATTTTTAAGTGATGGGAGCCTACCTTCCTACTCCTAGCTAAATGGGGAGTTCTAGACAAATACCCCGTAATCCAGATAAAAAATTCATATTCATTTCTAGTCGAACAATTGCGTTTGTCTTCGGGTTTGCACTGTCTACTCTTTATATAACGTACATGTACACTTCAACAGATTTTTTTCAATTTAAACGTATTCGGGAAAGTTACAATGCATTGGTTAGCAAAATCGGATTTGACGATCAAGGAAATCAAGATGATGGTAAGAAACTTATCAAATCAACAGTTCACCATTTAAAACAAAGATATTTTAAAATTTCTGTTGAAAATTATAATAGATGCAGTTATGACTTGCAAATTACCAAAGCTCAACCCATTCGACCCATCAATCGCAGCCTATGTGAAGGGAATGCCAAAATTCCGTTGTGCAAATGCAAAATACCCGTCCTTGTTCAAAGCAGATAATGATTCAAATTTACTTGTGGCAAAGTGTCCATTTCAATTCGGCCTCGCAGATTGTTGCTATAAAAATGTGAGCCGAATCAACGATGACAGAATACGGTGAGTCCAATATTGTTTCATATCTAGTAATTCCAATTCCATCTACTGCCCAATGTGGAGATTTTTATTGATACACAATTCTGAATGGTGTTGAATTTCTATGTTTTCTCCCTTAGCTTTTCCAATAGCTGCATTCCAATTACGAACGCATCAACCAAAATTCCGTCCGAACACGATACGATTGCCATTTACTGTAGAAATACATTGGACTTAAATAAAACGAGGGAACCTGTCGACGTCCTAGGATTTCCAAGACTTAACATAGAAGCTGAAAAACGAATCGAAAGTCTACCTCAAAATGAAATCAACCCAGACAATTTTAGTGTCATCCTTTTTGGGTTGGACTCCATTTCGCGTATGAATTTCTTGAGGGTCATGCCAAAAACTCATAAATTCATCACAAAAGAACTCTCCGGTGTTGAAATGAAGGGTTTCGTGTCAGTCGGGAGTCACACTTTCCCTAACGTTGTGGCTGCCTTGAGTGGTTTAGAAGAAAAAGAGATTGTGGATGCATGTTGGCCTAACCATGCTCAACACTTTGACTGTTGCCCATTCATTTGGAAAGATTTTTCTAAACAAGGATTTCGAACGTACTATGCCGAAGATATACCTTCCATGACGGCCTTCA
>JAQIXO010002353.1:0-10127 GCA_034700305.1 Protaphorura armata | reverse complement strand
GGTCGAGCATGTAGATTGTAGAAAGATTGAATTTTCCAGTAATTATTTCCAATTATTTCCACTTTATGTTGTCCTCAATAGCTATTACTTTTTGTGTACTTGCACTGCACTGTTCGTACTGTGTGAGGTGATTTGACCTTTGGATAGATATGAGTGTTGCCGAATGCAGGTTTGTAATTTGGGTCGATTCTGAAATTTGGAAGTATGTTTAAAAAAAATCGAAAATTAAAAATTAACATGTAAAAGATGGGAGAAAAATTTCGAAAGAAAAGTGTGGTCGGGAATGGGTTGCTGATAACAAGTCCTATTGTCCCTAGCAACGTGGGGTTGGAATGAGGTAGGTGGACCAGGGTGGTTAGGAAATGACTGCACTGATACTGTTATTTAATTCTTCACTCAATTTTTCATTCAATTTTCAAAAAAAAGAAGTGACTCAGTTCTCCACTTGCACTGCACTACTGTACATGAAAACGAGAATTTGGACTTATTATTTTTTGACAGAATTATTTAAATTGCGCCGGGTTTCTTTCAAAAATCTCGTGAGAGTCATCTCACAAGATGCCTCTCATGAGTCACATTTGGGATTTCGCTGGAAATGATAGGGTTAGGAAAGTTAGGAGTGAATATGAAAAATGTGATTGTTAAAACATGCATTGGATGGCATGGGTTTTGAACTATGACCCCGCCTGGCGGATCGAAACCGCAATCGTTGCACGAGTTATTGTGATTTACGAAATCTGCATATTTCAGTTGACAACTATGACGGGGTTTCATATTTTTCTGAAACTTACAATTCGCGAGGCTCCATTGTTAGTTTTATTTCGGAAGTTTAACTACCATCTGTAGTAACTACCCCCTTCAAGTGATATTACCGACACTGTTTCATTCTAAGACAAATAAATAGGTACATATATTTCTTCTTTAAACGCATCGTCAGCATATCTGGTAGGAGATTTTATTTCCTCTGATTTCTATGACCCCGTAGCTCTCTTTCTTCAACTACTCTTCACTCTAAAGAATTCTACATGAATGAATACTTGGGTAGATGACAGTGAGTTATACAATGAATGCATTAATATTTTGTTATACTATTTACAGACACTTGATTTGATTTTATTGTTACCGTGTTTTCCTAAGCAGTTGTACATACATGTAATTGAGTTACTTGAGTGAATGAGTGAGTTCAATGGACTTGTAATGATGCAAATTGCAAATGAGTCTTTTAAGAAAATAGCCATAGTAATGAATCACTTGAAAGAGGACATGCTTAAGAATTAGTTTATTGTCAAAGGTGTGAATAGAGATAATGTTAATTATTATCAATTTTGAATGTGTTAAAAGAATTTGGAAAGTAAAATTGTTTGAGATTCAATAATAGGGTAAGTAGATCTCTAGACAATAACATTTAAATCACAAATAAACCATGTAATTTCTCTTGTCATTCTCAATGTATTTCAGTGGAAGACGGAAATTATTACTAATATTTTAGTGGAGAGAGAACATGAGTCTTCAAAACGAATAGACAAAATGGTTGGCTTTCCGACTGCCTCTAATTGCATACTTACTAGTATTATTTATTATTCGTATTATTACTGCCTACCATACACACGGCACTACGTTATTCTCAGACAAATACATAATTTCAATATTTTTTCTCAGACCTCCATGACATCATAACATAGCTTCATTTCATACCTCTCTCACTACTTTTCACTCTAAACATTTCATTTCAAATACTGGAACACGTACATAAATGCTAGTTAGTTAAAAAACCATGCACATATTCGGTTTTACTACCCACAATTTTACAATCCCGATTCATTCCCACTTTATACCGCATGCACCGCACAGTAAAAAAATAAATCTTCCCCGAGTACGGGGAGCTAAGCTATATAGTTCATTGCCACGTCATTGCACGGTCACGGTACAAGTGGGTTTTGTGACTCACATTTTTAACTTTCTTTAGTTTTACACTTCGAATAATTTGGTTGGATGTAGTTAATATTAATTATACTAATCATATAATTAATATTAACAAATAATGTATTAATATTCCAAATAAATTTGATTCTACTCACACAGTGTTTGGTGATACCATATCTCATCTCAGATTTTCAGAAATGGCCGATAAGTAAGTTTATAGACTACTAGACTCTAGTAATTCTGCACTTGCAGTTATTAATTCTACCCTTGCCTGTATATTAATTTTACAGTATTCAAAAATCAGAAATGAATGATCTTGCCACAAAATTGGAGCTTCTTCGCATTATGGAATGCCCTGTGTGTCAGAAAATACCTTTCCCACCGATTTTTCAGTGCAAGAGAGGGCATACCATTTGTAAACACTGCAAACCAAAATTGAGGAAGTGTCCGACATGCAGACGATCGTTTTCAGAGACAAGAAATTATACAGTTGAGCAACTGGTATTGGCTTCAAAACATGACTGCTGTTACAAGGAGGGTGGTTGTCCTATTGAACTGCAGGGTGATTTGATGGAGAATCACATCAAAAGCTGTTCATACCGGTAGAGCCAAAATAAAAATACACTGGGATCAATTTTAGTGCGTTAATCAAAACAAATTATACTTACAATTAATTTGTAGCCCATTTAAATGTCCATGGTTTGGTCAAAGCAATTGCTCGACAAAATTGTTGACAATAGCACTTGCCAAAGATCACATTCATAGCGTTCACACGGAAGATGTGTCAAGTGAGGGTCCAACTAAAATAGTCCCTCACTCCATGAACTTTAGTCTCTTCACGGGAGAAGGGTCATCACTACGAATGAAGAGTAAGAACTAAAAACTGTAAAAACAAATTATATATCATATCCAGTCCTTGATATACAATTCTTATAAATATTGCACCACAGAGGATAAATTGTGGCCACCTAGCCCATTCGAGTTCGATGGAAAAGTGTTCTTCCTTCACACATTCGCAATAAATCAAACCATTTGGTTCACTGTCTTGTGCGTTGGCTCAGAAAAAGATGCTCAGGAATATCTGGTGAAGATAATTTGTCAGCCCGGCCAGGTAATGTTAATCTTTCGCGTTATTTATATGGTATTTTAAAAGATAATTAGTATATAGTACGTATATTATTTTATTCATGCTCTACAGGAGTTGGAGACTCAGTGGACTGCTCCAGTTAAATCAATTACGAAGGGAGAAGAACTGTCCAGAACATACAATGAGACCAAATATAATGTGTTAATTTCATCATGCACTTTGAATAATTTGGTACAAATGGCAGTGATTGATATGGAAGAACTATCCTACAGATTTACTATGAGTTATACTGTATTAAAACGAGAAAGCAAATAAACATATGAGCAGGTTTATTTGAAAATGAAAAATCCTTGTTTATTTTATGTTAAATAATGCTAGTGATTTTGCTATTCACAATAATCCAATTTTATATTGTCACTACTAATTGAAAACACTGTGACGGAAAGTAATGTAATTGGTTGATCATCTTCTAATTGACACTTAACTGTCAACTTTATTCAAAATACGTAATATCAATCTTTCAATAATATACTACAACAATGTAAAATTCTACTAATGGCTGGCTGGGGAAATATCATCAGATTTACAGAAATGGTACTTATATAAATAAACAATAAACAAATAACTAATTTAAGTTATATTTCAGAGGTACGACTGTGACAGCCATCCATATCTGTAACTACCTAACTTATTATTGACACTGATTCCCAGACACTGCTTTATTTTCAGTCAAATACATACGTACATACATGTTATTTTATTTAAACGCATAGTTGGCATACCTAGTAAGAGATTTTTAAATTTCCTCTTCTCTGACTCTTACTACAGTAACAGTACTATTAACTGTGAGCAAAATGAATACGTACATGTAACACATACATAAATGACAGTACATTATAATAATGAACATGTTAATATTCGGCTATACAACACATTCCTGCTGTTCATCACAAATTTTATATCGTGCACATGCACATGCAATGTGAAAGATTAATCTTGCACTGGCGCGGGCAGTATAACGTATAATATAAAAAATACTCTGCCTTGTAAAAATTGATTTAGATATAACTACAATTTTTAGGCAATCAATTCAACAGTACAACTCAACACAACTTATATATCAATACAATAATATTATAAAATATAAAATATAAAATAAAACTAATAATAACAATAATATAATTTTACTACTTGTACTGAATTGGAGATATTTTCTCTCGCGCCTGACGAAATCCACATCAAAGCGTTTCAGAAATGGCCAAGAAGTAAGGGAATTCTAATTTAATATTCAAGTCATTCTAAATTATGTAATTAACTAATTACATATTCAATTAATTATATACGTGTAATTAACTTACCTATTCCTTTTGCAGTATTCAAAATTCAGAAATGAATGACCTTGTCACAAAATCAGAGCTGCTCCGCATCATGGAATGTCCTGTGTGCCAAGAAATACCATTTCCTCCAATTTTTCAATGCACCAGAGGGCATAATATTTGCAAAAACTGCAAACCAAAGTTGAAGGAGTGTCCAACATGTAGAGGGTTGTTTTCAGAAACACGGAATTATACGGTTGAACAAATGGTCCTTGCTTCAAAACATACCTGCTGTTACAAGAAGGACGGTTGTCCTATTGAACTACGAGGTGAATTGATGGAGAATCACATGAAGGAATGTTCATACCGGTAAAAAAAATTACAGTAATCACTAATCAGTATAAATTATGTATATATAAACAAATTCTCAATTTGTAGGCCATTTAAGTGTCCGTGGTTTGGGACGAACAACTGCTCAAAAAATTCGTTGACACTAGGACTTGCAAAAGATCACTTCATTACCGTTCATTCGGCGAATTCTAGTGAGGGTCCGACTCGAACATACGTCTCTACCTTTCCATTGGAACACTTGGCTCGCGAAGGATCAATTCGACGATTTAAGAGTAAGAGCTCCTGCAATAATTCATATTTTTAATAAATGCCATTTTAATACATATGGTACCACAGGGACTCAAATATGGAATCCTACCCTAATTGAGTTTGATGGAAAAGTCTTCGTTCGCTACATATTCGCCATGAATCAAACTATTTGTTTCGCCTTTTTGTGCATTGGCTCTGAAGAAAATGCTAGAAAATATCGTGTGAACATAGTTTGCCAACCTGAGAAGGTAATGCATAATGTTGAGTTATCGCAATATATCGCAATACACAGCAAGATAAATAGCAAATACATAAATTCACATTATTTAATAAAATATACATATTATTGGCGTTAATTGTACACTTTCTACTGATTGCCAGGAGATGGAGATTCAGTGGACAGCTCCTGTAAACGCTATTATGAAGGGTGCAGAACTGGTTAACACGGAAACCAGGTATAATGTGTTCATTCCATCATGCACTTTGGATAATTTTATAATGATGGCAGACACTGATGAAGTCAATTTAACGTATACATTTATAGAACGTTATACTATATTAAAACGAGAATGTGTATAGGTATACTCAATTGAAAATTTCAAAACTTTTGTTAAAATAAGATGCATTATTTTGATTCTAATTTCTGATTGAGACTTGACTTTACTGACTGGAAAACTCATTCTATGATTTGCGGAATTAATTGGTATTTTCACGCTGCGCCATTGTATTACTAAGGACACATACTTGATTGGAGGACATAAGGGTTAAATAGGATTTGGCAGTAGACCATGCTTTCAATTCTTCACCAATTTAAATGTATAACAAGAAGTACCCACGTGATGTTAAAAATTCCTGCATTCTTGGATTCCTTTCAAAATTCGAATGTGTAATTGCAAACTGCAATTCCGAAAATTCAAAACTTCATAACACTTTTGTTAGAGTGGAAAATCTTTGTGATGGAATTGGAAATACTGACCACCTGGTACATGCCATTTTCTCATTTGGAATGATTGATGTGTTAATAAAGAAATCTTGAATCTTGAATACATAATTCTATGAGATTCAATTGAAACCCGGAATTATACTCCTCTGTGGCTTCTAAGTATTTTAAATTTATTTTTTGCGTACTGAAGAAATGCTACATTACGACATTTGGACATTTGATTTTACGACCATTTGCTGTCTGGGTCTGGAGCAGGACATAATAATATTTAAGTAAAAAATAGAGAGAGTACACGAGATTTCAAAACGAATCCACAGAATGGTTAGTTCTATTTTAAGTCTTCGTTAGATTTTGGAGATCCGACACTGTTATCTCTATATAATTACCGACTTCAAGTCTTATTATTGACTCCTCTGCACAAATCACTGTTTTGTTCTCACAAGAGAATGCCGTGACCTGACCCCTGGATTTTGACTCGCCATAATTTTCTGGGGGTGCCGTGGCAAGAATTATGGCGGGTCAAAGTCCAGGCGTCTGGTCATGACATTCCCTTGTCAGACAAAAATACACATTTTATATTTCCTCCGATTTCAAAGACATCATAGCTCTCTCACACTACTCTTCACACTACTCTTCAGTCTTATTCACTCTAAAGTCTAAACTTCTAAACGCATTAACACTCACATAAACGACAGTTAGTTATGTATGAAATGAATGTACATTACACATAAATTAAGTTATCCAACTTACAAGGTAAACTATTCGGGTGTTCAGAAGGTTCGGTAACCAGACCAAAATTTTTGGGTACCTTTGGTCACCCAAATGATAAATCCGGAAACATTCTTTTGTCAAAGTGAAATTGTAACCCGCACGAGGTCATCGCAGGTCATTCCCCGTGCCCTCTAATGTAATGTTAAACTCCGGGAAGGGGCTAGTTGAGAATCGATATTCCCAAGTTTAACAATACATTAGAGGGCACGGGGAATGACCTTTGATGACCTCGTGCAGGTAAGAATTTCACTTTGACGAAAAAATGTTTTTGGATTCATCATTTGGGTGACCAAACGTACCAAAGAATTTTGATCCGGTTACCGAACCCTCTGAACACCCGAGTAGTTTATCTTGTCAGAATTTTATTGGTCCAACCCCACTTATGTACCATGCACAGCAAAAGTAAAAAGAAAGTCTTTCTATAGCTAAGCTATAGTAAAGCGACACATGATTGCAGTGAAGAAATGGTTAGCTTATGTATTCACATGTATCCTCTGTGTGTGACTCACAGTTTTAACATTCCGTTCCTTAGCTTTACACTCCGAATATTTGGTTGGGAGTAGTTAATTAATATTAACTTACATAACAATATAATTAATATTGACACGTAACATTAATTACATATTTATTGTAACTCATTTGAAGAATCTAATCACTCCGGCTTCAGTGATACTAAATCTCAGCTTTCCAGAAATGGCGAATAAGTAAAGGCAGATAACTAAATAAATCTAATACCAACTCTAATAATTCTACACATGCAGTTAACTTGCCTATATTGCTTTTACAGTATTAAAAATTCAGAAATGAATGACCTTGTAGCTAAATCAGAGCTCCTTCGCATTATGGAATGTCCTGTGTGTCAAGAAATGCCATTCCCACCGATATTTCAGTGTATCAAAGGTCATAGCGTTTGCAAAAACTGCAAACCTAAGTTGAAGGAGTGTCCAACATGCAGAGGATCATTATCGGCAGAGACAAGAAATTACATGGTTGAGCAGCTCGTCCTAGCTTCGAAACATTCCTGCTGTTACAAGGAGGATGGTTGTCACACTGAACTCCGAGGTGAATTGATCGAGAATCACATGAACAACTGCTCGTACCGGTAAAAACATATAAAAATACATTGGTGTAAATATTAATGTCTTAATCTAAATAAAATAAACTCAATTTGTAGTCCATTCAAATGCCCATGGTTTGGGCGAGACATGTGCTCAGCAGATTTGTTGAGATTATCACTTGCCAAAGATCACATTTTTAACTTTCACTCGAACACGGCAAGTATGGGTCCGACTAAAACAGTCCACTGTAGCCTTGACTTTAGACAAGTTGTGGACGACGGGTCATTGCGACGACTAAGGCGTAAGACAAGTAGCAATTTTTAATATATCTTTATTCTGACTGATCATTCATAATTGTGTATGACCATAAATAATTAAATATATAACTAGAATGACGCAATTTTAGGAATTCTATTTCTGTATAGATACTAAAATTTGGCCTTCTAACCCCATTGAGTTCGATAAAAAATTGTTCTTCCTTCACGCATTCGGAATGAGTCAAACAGTTTGTTTCAACGTCTTGTGCATTGGCTCAGAAGAAGAGGCTCAAAAATATCGTGTGAAGATAATTTGTCAACCTGACAAGGTAATGTTATTCTCTCCCACTGTATGGTTAAAAAGATAGTTAAAAAGACTATATTATTTTGTGTTGATGCATAATATTCTCGTTAATAATGTTAAACTCTCTACTGATTGACAGGAGATGGAGTTTCAGTGGACTGTTCCTGTAACAGCAATAACTAAGGGCGCAGAACTGATGAACACTGAAACCCGGCATGATGTTTTCATTTCATCATGCACTTTGGACAATTTGATTCAGATGGCAGAGACTAACGAAGATCATCGAATGTATAGATTTACTACACGTTATACTATATTGAAACGAGAATGTGAATAAAATGAGAAAAATACTGAGATCAGGTGTAATGCGTTGATTCTATTATGAAACGTGGATGATTTGATACAGATGGCAGAGATGATGATGATGATGAAGTTGGGTACCTAATTCGTACACGTTACACTCAACTTGTGTGCGTTCATTAATAAGTCCGAAGTGTTATTTCTCAAATAAACAAATTGTTTTTTTTTTGTGCTTTTAGTTATCGAGATACAGATTTAATTTTTATTATAGTCTCGTCAATTCAGATCTCAACTAATTTAATTAATTTTAGTTTATTGGGAATTATTACGTACCACTCGACTCACTATTCTAATTATTGTAGAAAATATTCATAGCTGTAAATAATAAATGATTTGGCTGACAAATTCTTAAGATAATTTACCAACTTATATGGAATTAGTTAGTAGAACTAGAATAATATTGGACACTCTACTAATGACGGGTAAGCTCATATGATTTTCAGAATTGTTAATTTGTAATTTCACGCTAAATCATAATCATATTGCGATCGAACGACTCTTAATTGAATAAAAGTTGAAATATTGTTTAGCACTTTGGCAGTCTATCATAATGTCCAATTCCTTCCCAATTCTTTACGACCAGAACTACTACCCGATCTGTCAGAAAATGCATGCATTGTGTTCTCATAATAAATTGTAAGATGTAAACGAGTCTTGTAAAAATGATGACGAATCTTCAAAGGGAATGGCCATAAGGGATCAATGAAGGGATGCCTAGGAATTATTGTATTGCCAAAGGTGTGAATAGAGATAATGTTTGGTTGTCTATTTTTGATTATGAATGGGTAGATGCTGAGAAGAATTTGAGTTGCACGTATCCTGCTGAATTGGTTCACACTTAAATAAAATGAAATCTGAATTTGAATCTGAATCTGAGAAATTAAAAGAATTGTTTGAGATCGAAGTTAAATTTGAGATCTGCTTCTCTTCATCCTTCCAAAAATATTATTTTATCTTCAGAAATTAAAGTGTATACAAAATCAACAACTCAATTTATTAGCATTTAACACAGGTCCATAATGACTACATAATAATTCGTACAAATGGTTAGTTTTAATTCGGAGGTTCTACTGCCAACTCTATCTACCGATTTTAAGCCTACTACTAACTTTCAGTACTGCTGCTTCTTCTCAGGCATACAATGCTCACAAGTCAATAATTATTTTGTTTATTTAAATGCATCGTCATAATATCTGGCTGTAGGAGATTTTATTACATTTCATTTAACTGCCATGACCTCATGAGCTCTCACTCTACATTTCACTCTAAACAATAGTAAGTACACGAACACACACATAAATAAATCACAGTATGTTATAAGAATGAATGTACATGCATACAAACTTTTGTACCATGCACAGTAAGGAGAAACACTTTCTCGGTCTGTATTCTGTATAGCTATAAAATACAACCCCACATCGGTGTACATTTTCATTTAGTTAAAACTCTTTAACTTTCAACACATATTGATATATTGAAGATTCTACTTTCCAAGGTTTCTGACATAT
>JAQIXO010002352.1:0-10130 GCA_034700305.1 Protaphorura armata | reverse complement strand
GTCACTTGAGGCATTGTAAGTAAAATTTTATAAAGTGTGAACAAGAAATATTTTATCGTAGCTCTCATAATTATTGACATTTAAGGACTTTGGACGATATTGAAGTAGATGTTACGGATATTGAGTTATTCCGTGGAACACCCAAACTGGATTTTGTGTAGGAAATTAACAAATAGACTTATCTAATACTTAATGGGCTTTTCTAAATTATAGTTTTACACTTAATCACATATGGTTTTAATTTTTGAAGGATCTTCAAAAAGTTCTACTACTGTAGATATGTTCCGAAAGCTTCTCGATGTTATCCTGTGTCGGACGGTAGGCGTAAATCGGTTTGGCTCTCATCCCAGGTTAGTTTTTAGGCATAACAAATTACAACACAAAATTTTCATACCAAGTCCATATTCTTTCAGGATGGATACCGATATATCACCTTTTTAGTTATAAAATATGTCACTAGATAAATGGAATTCATCCATAGACGTCATAGTTGATTATTTGAAAAATAAATCCACTTTCTAAATGCTGGGGAATAATTATTAGTCCCCAAGTATTTAGAAAGTAGATCTCTTTGTGAGCAATCCAATTAAATATGTACTCGTGTCTTAGTTTTCCAATGAAATGGGAAATCTTCATATTTTGGAACCACTGGACTTTGTTTCCCAATGCACTTGGACGATGAGAATTCCTTTGGATGGCAGTACACGGCATTCATTTTCATTGGATTGAATTCAATTTGGTCTGATAAATATTTCTAAAACTAACAATATAGACATTTGACACTTGACAGACCAAGTTCAATTTTCCTACAAAAATTCTAGCTTGCTCTTCATCACCGTGGCATATGGCTCTTTATTTTTTGAGATACGGAAATCCAATTCCAACAACCCAACTGCTGCCAGAGACATGGAAATGGCGATCAGGTAAATTCAGGTTATTCTTTACCGTTGCAACAGATTTCGAATAAAGCTGAAGACAAAATTGAACAAATTACATTTCCGGACTCGGCTCCATTTCCGGACTCTAAAATTACAAAATTACAAAATTGCAATGTTGTAGCTGCGAGCTGCTTCTTTGATTTGAACATCCATGCAGCATTTTGATGATAACAGCAAATCAAAAAATTGAAACCAATTTTGTTTTCCGGACATTGTAATTTTAATAAAATTACAATGGCGACGTAGCGGCCGCTTAAATGTTGTAACGTAAAAATGTGTGACAAAATAATACATTTGTGTGGTAAAAATAATACAAATACTGAATAAGAAAATTTCGGCCCAACCGGCCCAGACTGTTTTTAAAATGTGCGATATGCGTACAAAAATGTAGTCGTACATATTCGCAATAGTTACGAATTACGAAGTACCTTACGAAGTAATTTATTGTAATAAATGTAAAATGTAGTGATGCACATGGAATGCACGCACGTTGTATTTAATTGTTCCTTTGAATCAATCACAAAGTGACTGACGATAATTTTAACACCTTGCGATTCGTGGTCTCAACAATTCTTTCAAATTATTCGTGATATTAAAGAAACTGTTTGTTGTACGTGAATTAATTTTGAAGAATGTTTTTATTCAATTTGAAATTTTATTAGTAAGACACGTAATCTTATCAATTTTCCAATAATTTGGTTTGGCTGATTTAGCACAAATTAGACATTTCTGTCCTTCATAACCAGTGTGAATTTGTGCGGTGCAAGAATAAAACCAGGTACTGCTTCAAGAGTTGGGATTGGAGCTGTCGAATCTGGTAAAACTTCAAATTGTTGAAAAATACTCGTCATAAATAAGAAAAATTCATCCCTGACCAAAGGTTCACCCAAACAAGCACGTTTTCCTCCACTAAACGGAATTAGGGCTTCATGTTTCACGGATTTCTTTCCATCTGGAGAGAGAAATCTTTCCGGTCGAAAATTTTCTGGATCTCCCCAAATTTTTGGATTATGATGAACAGAGTAAAAGTTCATGTTCACAATCGTGTCCTTTGGAATGAAATATCCATGGAATTCAATATCAGCCATTGTATTGTGGAAAACTCCAAGAGGTGCGATTGAAGTTTTCCTTAAGATTTCATACATGACTGATTCTGTGTATGGCATACTGAAAAATTAATATAATGGATTTTCTTATTAAATTTGTAACTTCCAATCTCTCTAACTCTTCAATAACTAAGAATTCTCACTTTGGTTTATCGGCCAAGCAAGGTAGCCGAGTTTTTCCAACAATTTCGTCAATTTCATTCTGAAGTTTATTCTGAATTTCGGGATACTTTAGTAAATATAAAATTGACCATGCCAAAGTAGCTGAAGTTGTTTCGGAACCTGCTTGCTGCAAATCTCCAATTACGGCCAATAACGATTGTCCTGTAAAATTTTTTAACACGTTGAGATGAAATGTCTATCGATGGGCTTCGCGATTAAAATATTCTTACGTCCAGCTACTCCGTAGAAACTTGAATTTGGATTCGTAGTTTTCCGAATTTCATTAAAATACGCATCAATATAATCTCTTGGGTGATCCGGATTTGGAATTTTCTCATGTTCATCAATGGTGTCTTTCAAGAATTTCATGAAAGAGTCTGCAGCCTTCAACAGTTTATTCCACCCAAAAATATTAGGAAACATTTCTGCAACTCTTGGCATGAAAATTGCAATCCCAGAGTCCGCTATCTCATTGAAGGATCTAATATAATGTTTAAATGTTTAGTTTTAATAGTTATGTACAAATTAGGAATCATCCCGTTCAATTGTTTCTGCTCACTCCGTTGTGGTGTCCAATAGATGGTTTAGTGCCGGATCGTCATGACTGAAACGCTGACCCGTCAGAATTGTCCAGAGAGAATTCAGTACTGCTAAGCTGAATTTTCGATTTAAAGATACCGGTTTACCAATTTCCTTTCTAAGCCGTTCCACAAATTCTTGGACTTCTTCCATAATTAGAGATTCCATAGACTTTTTTCCAAAACCAAAATCTCTCAACTGTCTTAACGTGAAACGCCGTTGCTCCAACCATTCCTCACCATCCGAATTTATAATACCTGAAAAATGTTTCTCTAGTTCAAAAAAGTGTCTCTAATGTTAATTTCGTTCATGAATATACGGAGCTGTCCATTTAGTCTGTGGAAGTTTTCTAAGTTCGGCAAACACCGATTTCTTCTAGTGAGCCTACATTTTACTCAATTTAACATGAAAAATTACCGCGTTTCCCTCCAGCAAAAATACAGAAAGCTTTGTTGTTCGGTCTTCCACTGAATACAGGGTCATTGAATATTTCCTTAATCATGTCCAGGTCATCAATCACTATGTTTCTAGTAAAAAATAAAGTATAATTAAATGACAAAGCGGAAATTAATCTATACTCTAATTTTTTTTTGAATATCACTAAAACAAAAATGTTCGACTGGCATTACAACAGTTGGAGTTTTAAAGTTGAATATAAAACGTACCTTTCCATTCCGAGGTTCGCCGTAACAATCGGTCCATAACGTTTCGCCATTTCCATAAATGTCAAATGAGGTTGTCTACCGAGTGACAGGAGGTGACCAACAATTGGTAGTCCCCATGGACCTTGTAAACAATTCAGTTTATGTCATAACCCTCGTCTAGTTTAACATTTGGATTTTGGAAGTAGGTGTGTATTTACTATTTAATAGTGGATATGAAATTTCAATTTGTTGTCCATTGCAAAAACATTGTAGCTTTTATTGTATTTAACTTAAAAAAGGGCTACTTGTACATGTTTAACAGTTTTAAATTCGTATGGCAATCACAATTTGAATCAGAACATATAATGTAATTCTTACCTGGTGGGTACTTCTTACTACTATCTTTTTTAAAAAATGAATAATAAGCAGCAAAAATAGCTGCGATGGCTAAAACAATGTTCAAAAACATTATTGTATTGTCTTGTAATCAATGCAGGGACGAAATCAACAGAAACAGATTCACTTTTAGCGGCTAACTACAATACTAAAAAGTAAATACTATTACATAAGGTAATATGTGAATACTCATCTTATAATATGAATTTTATATACAATTTATAATCATTCAGAAGTTTTCTACTCTTCTACAACCACAGTTGCGGTTTTCATAGTTTGATTACTTTTGTCAAACGAGTGGAGTGAAGAAAGTTCAGACTTGAAACATATCTGGATCGGAGTGAAAAGATTCAGAGGACCACGATTAATTAATACCACATTACATGACAACAGTTTGTCGGCCAGAAATTGGTCATTAGTCCTAAATAGTCAATTAATCATGGGTTGTGGTTTCTGTGTCTATTTACTACTGCAATAGGTAGAGTGGACCCGTGGGGCGGTGTGCGGTGTGCGGAGCGGGGTTATACGTTAACCCATACATCAGGACTCGTTAGAGTCGTGTTTTCACTCCCGTGCAAACACATGCAAATCTTCCCAACTTTGGAAAAGTATTTTGACAGGGATAAAATTTTCTTTACAAAATCGAGATGGGCCATCATTAGGCTAATAATGTCAAAATTCGAATTCCGGGGTCTAGAAACTTCCAAAACTAATGGTTTTTGAGTACTGGGGAAATCTAAAAAAAATCCACGGGAGATAGGGCAAAATACTTACGTAATACAAGTCTTGACCATAATTAGAGCTACAAACTGACTAACTAACTGATAGCGAAATTAAAGCATGAACATGAAAATCAAAGTGGAAGGTTAATTGAGTCGATTTGAAGCTAAAAAATATTTTGATACTAATTTAATGATTTTTGATTATATGATAAGGGTAGATTAATTTAATAATTAAAACCGCATCAATGGCATTAGACATGCCCAGATGAACCACTGTTGGTAATCGTCCTCACAAATTATGGACAAGGACAACCTGATGTCGAGTACGTAGAAAGAAACCAAAAGTTTCACGTTTTAAATTATTTAAGACAAAGTATGTTGATTGATTCACAATTTCACTACTTTTTGAATAAGTTTAGTCACGATCATTTCAATGCGTAATTAATTCTAACTTCACGAACAACTAACCGAAGATATTAGCACTTGCATACGTCAATATTAATAATCAATTACTCCAATACACGGATTCCCTCATTATTAATTTCATTTCATCAAGAAACCAAAAGTTTCGATTCAGATTATCTAAAGAGTCGTCCCGTGCTGTCAACATTGATATCGCATCGGACCACAAGCTAGACGACAATCACTCTGGAATGATTTGATTAAAATCCTTCTTGATTGACTGCCAGTGTGTGATATAATGTTTAACTACGAAAGATTTCAATGAAAGGTTTCTCAAAATTAGTCCATTTAGGAGAGAAACTTAATGCAGTCCTCTGTATGAACCATTTTGCTGACGCAAATAAGAGTCAAAGAGAATTACGAGGATTTATTCACACACGCATTCACGCTTATATACACATTAGAAAATTCAGGCGTGGTAGAACTTATAGCTTTGGATTAGTTGGATTAGTTAGATTAACTAAAATCGATTCTAATTTTAATCAGATTTCGAACAAACCATACGCACCCACTTATACACGGCGTACCAAGTCCAAACTCATGTACCGAATTAATTAGAAATCGTCGGTAGGATTTAAAGTCATTTGAAACTTAAATTAGAACCACATATTAAAAATTTAACTGATGAGTTAGGTTAGAAAGAAGTTTGGACAAAAACTGCCGTCAATTCACAGGAAGATCGCTATTACATAATCACATGTATTGTATTTTAATAAATGGAAAAATTAGTGCGGATTAAATGGCAATGGTTAAATCCGCTCCGACTGGCATGGGAAGTACGACGAGAAATTTTCTCAACAGGTGAAATTTGTAATATTCAGTAATACTTTCTCTAGGCCCATGTATGAAAGTAACCCGATTTCTAGAAAATTAGAAGACGATGTATGAATTCTCTGAATCAGACCCTACATTTCGGCAAACGCCATAATATGTATTTCAAAGTAATTTTCGAAAGCATCGTACGTACACAGGAGAAAATTAATCTCAGAAAGTACTTCTGCAAAGAGTCATCAAATTAATTGAATTCCGCACGCGTTTAAATGAGGATTGCGAATGGATTGTGACCTTTACTGTAAAACCAGTTTATGACCAGAATTCCTGTGTTTTGACTAAACGTGTGTGAATTTTAAAATTCCCAAGAGAGCTGTAGCTGAGAGTGAAGAGTCAATCATTTTAAAATTCGATTCATGG
Source organism: Protaphorura armata (assembly GCA_034700305.1). NCBI lineage: Eukaryota > Metazoa > Arthropoda > Collembola > Poduromorpha > Onychiuridae > Protaphorura > Protaphorura armata. Next base: position 3,930 of record JAQIXO010002352.1, on the reverse strand, counting down.
ACCTGATGCTAAAACATTTGATATTCTTAACAAACTCACCCAAGTAAATTTTATGACTTCAGAGTGATTAGAATAATTGAGAAAGCTCGTCGAGTATGAGAGAGATAGCCGGGTAAGGAACCAATACATCCAGTCATCCAGAATCTTCTTTAATTGCGTCATCCGTTTTGCTAGGTATCGGGTTGTCCGCGAGTGAGACTAATTTTCTGATTTGATTTTATTATTTATGATTTTTATAATTTTAGTAGTTACTGTTTATTGAAATTAATACGTGATATTTTAGTTTATTTGGGATTGGTCCCTCATAGTTAGTTCTGTTAGCGAACTAGGATAGGAGAGGTGTAGAATTTATGGCGTGCCAGAGTGGGAAATAGTTTGAGGCTGGACAGGGATACTTTCTCCCGAGAGTGGTGCACTATGCCCGGACTTGCTCAACACACCGACACTACACTGACTACACTATCCAAAGTGTGAACTGTTGTTCTCGAGTCAAAAATTAGATGTTTCACTAGCACTAAACATCAAAGAATACTGTTGAAATCTGTCAGTGACCCGTATAGCTTAAAATGGGTGGTGACCAGTGTTCAGTGCCACTTTGCTCATCAACACGAGGGAAAACTACGACGGGAGTGAGTTTGAATGAATTCCAGTCTAATGAGAAGATACGTTCACTCTGGCTAAGAAATATTTCCAGGCAGATCACGCCAAAAAATTTGGAACTTTGGAATCCATCGACAAGTAAGTCTCTAAGTTTAAGAAAGAAGTAGTAGTTTAACTAATATGTACTGGCTAGGGCTGTAATCGGAACTTGGATTTTCTGTTAAACCGAACACTAGTTGAAATAATTAATTTGTGTATTAAAATGCAGATCCTTAATATGCGGAATTCATTTCGATCCGTCGTCTTACGTGGAGGTGGTAAAAACTGAAAAACTGAAAAATTTTGCAGTGCCAACACTGTTTCCACAATTTTCTGCTTATCTTCAATCTAAAATTCAATCTTTGACAATGGCAACTAAACAGATAACCTATTGGTCACATCCAATTGGGCACGACTTTCTTTTAGTTTTCAACTATTTTATTATTTACTTGTGACTAAAACTCACCTATCCAATTTAATCGAAATATACCTACCTGTATTTGGACAATATATCATTATTAGAAATTACACCCAACTACTACTCATCCCTGTATTTCTTCTCCAAGACTTTATGAATTTTTTTGAAGTTTCATGAACTTCCCAACTTCCCCCAAACCAAGGTATATTACAATTAAGAATATTGTACAATATAAAGAGACGAGGAGACACGAGTAAAAGCAAAAATCCGGTAAATCCCAATGGTCAGATAAGACGATGACGATGGCAAGAACAGTCGAGTTTATTAAAATGTTGACCAAACATACCATAATATTAGGTAGAAATCCATTGACAACATTTACAAAAATTTGATCACATATGTACACTTGTAGAGCAACATAGTGTGTTCGTAGTTTCTGATGTGAATTTTCATTCCTTATGTCTATATCATCACAACAACAAAAATTAGTATTACATTAATTTACATATTGTTATTTTTATTAGACAGATTAGACAGACTCTTACCAAATGTGTGCAATCAAATATGCAAGATTTGATATAAAACTACACAAGAAGGGAAGAGCGAAGAGGCCACATGCCCATAGAAGCACGTGGAAGAATAATGTTGGAATGAAGCACCCATAAAATCCAAGAATTTCATTTTCCAAGAATAAAGAACTCGTGTAAAATGGGAGTGATGGATTTTGAATGTACAATATATGAATATATCAATATATGGGCCACATATGGGGAGATTAGCCCAAATGATACCATACCTTTGATTATATTAATGGTAACTTTGTCCGTTGTCCTTAGTGAGTTGTTTCTCATGTATAATACTAATTGGATATAAAATAATATATTGAAAATCACTTTTACAATTTTCTCATGGAGGAGGTGAATAGACAACACCGTATGTGTTGCGTTTAGCTTGAATGTGTGTGAAATATTTGAGGTACTCATTGTAGAGACCAGCACACCCTGAACCATTGTATAGCTGCAGACCGAGGGTCTTTCGCAATAAAATGGAAGAAGAAAATACGAGCAAGTAATAAATGTGGAAAATGTTATTAAACAGACTACTACCACTACTGCTCTTTGAGAGTTCAAGTCCCAAATTAATTATAAGGAATAGGACATGAATAATTAAACAAAAATTCACAAAATACAAATAAGTATTTGAGGAAGTATGTTTAAGACTCTGAGACTGTCCATCCCAATAATAAGGAACCACTTTGAAGAAACACACTACAACTACGTCTTAGCTTTATTAGCCCTGTATAACTAGGCTCTGTTGGAAGCCATATACAAAGAGAAGTGAAGTAGCATTCCCCACTACTTCTTCAATAATCAATTTTATCAAGTACTAAACTTAACCCGATATGATTTTGTACACAATCAACATGTTCTTCATTCATACAATCCTTGTAGATTGAACGATTGGTCGACAATCATTTATTGCGTAATCGGAAATGAGTCCAATTGTACGTAGTGCCGTCTAGGCCAATTCCAACTTCTCGTGGCCATTTCCATGCATTCGTCTTTTTTGATCTATTACGGGAATTTTGCCCATTATATAATTTTTCCACTAAGCAATTTTCAATACAGTATGCTCGAGTTTCGAATCCTTTGTGGAATGAATAATCCAAGCAATTCGTATCGTAAGGCGCCGGAAGAAGTACTGAGGTCACGGTCGTAAATTTTACGATAAGTCTGTGACCTGCCTTAATTTCAAATGAGGTTCCGTACAGTACCTATTTAAAAAATATACGACAAGAGGTCAATAAACAACATCCTTAATAAATTATTAAAGTAATTAAGTCGTACTTGAAAGAGTGTCCCTCTCTTAACATTTCTTGTACTACTGCTGTGTTGTCGAATACCCACCCACCGAAGCAATGTTAAACATTTTAAATCTCTAGCCACATGAATAGATTTTGTGGCTGGGCACCATTCCGCTTTCTCATATTGAAAACCAAACAATTGTATGAGGACGACTTCAATAATATTTTCCATGTTAATCCCAAGTTCATTGATTTCTGCAATTGTTAATTCTTTTGGAATTCCTTCAGTTTTATTTTTGTGTCGTCCAATTTTTTCATATAATTTTGTTGAATTGAATGTATTTTTCAAATTCATAAAAATCTTGACGGGCGGGAGTTCTGGTTCGATTTCAGTTGCTAATCGGACAGATGTCGTTGTAGCAAATTTGAAATAACTTTGTGAAATGTACCAAATATGAATGCCACATCCTATTGCAGAAATAGCGAAGAATGTCAACATTACGGCCGCTAGGTTCGGTAGCTTGGATTTGGATGCGACTTAACCTTTCAAATCGTCCTTAAAATTTACCAGGTATGAGGTATGTGTATAATGCATTGCTTAATGTACAGGGTGGTTCATTATTTGTGATTCCAGAATAATTTTGCAGAATACACGAGTTCTAGACGTAGAACGTATCCTAAGGCAAAAAAGCATGAAAGTGTACTTTTATTTTATACAGTGACTGAATTTATGAACCACCCTGTATGGCATTTTTGATTACTTACCAAATTGTATACAAATATGAATGTGAATCTCACAAGGAATAAATTTTTGCACAAATTGAATGTTTGTAGATCATATCATGTCTGATCATTGTTTTTATTTATTATACATTTTTACATATATGCGACATTGTCACAATCTAACTTATTACTTTTTTAAAAAACTTGAACAAAGTCTACGTATATGTGTAATAGAAGCAAGAACAGAGAACCCAAACCATAGGGAAACAACACTACCCAAATAACAAACAAATTCTACAGGTTCCATTTTAGGACTATGGACAAAAGTATAACTAGGCTCTGTTGG
>JAQIXO010002351.1:0-10130 GCA_034700305.1 Protaphorura armata | reverse complement strand
GCACAAATCAGCAAAAGAAGAATCGAGTTAGATTCTTATTCGCCAAATAATTTTTAAGTCAATATCAGTCACCACATGATGATCAGTGTTCTGTCGATCTCAGGTTTATTAACTAAACGCGAGATTAAACTCAAATATATGGTTACTGTTTGCACACGTGTGCTGACTAAATAAAATACTTTTAGTGTCAACATTCAGTGCTCATGTGGTGGCTGAATAAAAGGTGAACACGCGTCGTACAAATTAGATATAAACTTTATCCAGACATGTGCTATACATCTAAATTCAAGGACATTCCGACAATTCGAGTGACCTTGAGATTAGTGCTTCACGCGAATCCGACTCTGGAATCGAATCTCGATTCCGACTCCGATTCCTATTTTTCTCTTGAATTATGTCTGGCATTGTTCGCCGAATTTTATTTCAATCACCCTCTGTTGTTAATTTCATTTAATATTCCGATGTGCTCAATTCTAACGGTTTGTCCACATACGTGATTTAAATTGTAAACTGAGTGAGTGGTGTAGTCAGTCAGAACTTTATAATGAAAGCCTATTGATGCAATTCCTATTCATTTACGTCTGGAATATTCCAACGAATTCTTCCTTGGCTTATCTTCCATTATCAAGAGTCGCAGTAAAGTTTGATAACAACTACATAACATATAATAAATAGCGATATAACTGCTTATCTCGTGCTGAAACTTGATTTTATTTGATTTTATTATTAGCGTGATATCCAATGCAGTCGTACATACAAGTATGCTTTTCGATTGTCTCATAATGGCAACACAGAATCGCACAAACACACACACTCACAAGCACAAAATAATTTTAATCGAACTAACAGATTTGTGTGATGTCGAGCCAACATAATTGATCTAGAACTGGATTCTCAATAATGTTTTACAATGACATTACATCACATTTATTTGTAGGATGTGCAAACCTACTATGCACCTGTGTAACCAAACTGAAAAATTGCGATGCCAAAAATTTATGATGGCATATGACCTTCATTAATGCAATTAATGGTTAAGATACATTTAAATCTGACGGGAACTTGATTACAACTGGAAATGAAACAACGACAAACGATAAAATAACCATTGTGAATGTATGTAAACTGACGAATAATAATTGTGTACATTGACGTGAGATCGAAATAGGTGACAATGTGAATATACTCTTTGAAACTTACTTAATTACTTTTACTTATAGTAGTACCTAATTTGTCCAGTTACGAAAAGAAGACGCGAAGTAATTTATATATAATGTATGATTATGTCTTATAACTTTGACACAGAAATAAATCTCATTCTATTCTATTCTATTCTATTAAGTTTTGCACGATTTTCAAGGTATCATATGGTTTATTATTTTTTTAAATTAGCCTTCATTTTCTAAATTAACACGCTTTATTAATAATAAACGGGAAATTAGATACGTATTACGTACATGTAATGTTCTAATTAGACAGTGAGTGCTTACACATAAAAATAAACATTAGAATCATTATTAATATAGTGCCTTGAACGGACGCCAATTCTAGCGAAAAAATTGCAACACTCTACATTAAAACATTCTACAATTTATTGCTGATAGTGGTAAAAGGTTAACAAGGAACGATTGTACATAAAATGTGATCCCCCACGCGTCTATGTTTTGAATTTTCCAACACGGTCAAATTAAGATATGATGAATCCCGTTGCCTTCTCTATGACCTCATCATAGAAAAGGAGAAGAGTACTCCTGTTGACTTCAAAATAGTTTGAGACTGTGACATTTAATGGTTGGAAAGACTTGATGTATTTTGGACAAGCCTTATCAAAGTATTTCATCTGTTCCAAGTACCCAATGACCACTCCCGACATTTGATTGAGTCTCCCAACTTCAACGAACCAAATTCTGACAATGAATGAGAGGACGAACGCAGATCCAACCATGACGAGTACAGTCTCAATACTCAAAGACTCGTACAATTTGATGGCACACACAACAGTCGTGACGATGAGAACGAATGCAATGCAGAAACATGCAGGAAACAAAATTTTGCAAAATTTAGAATTAATCAGCCATTTGTTTATCACACCCTCACTATGGTAAATCCGAACAATGCTTTGAAATTTGATTTTGGGATTTGTCATCAATTGTTCTATCCAAAACGTGGAAGTTTCCAAATAAAGTGCAAAACAAATGATCAAGAAGTACACGTAGTAATGTATGGCTCTGGCCACGACGTAGTACTGAAGCATGAATGGGATGATATGCCAAGATGAGGGGTCCAATCCAAGGAGGTAGCACGTGGGAGCAGCGTAATAACGCCGGAACATGTCATACTCTTCAAACACGTGGAAACTGATGAGGACAGAGTTCACGTCACAAAATATTCCGACAATGAGAATGGATTGTTCTGTGATTGACCGTCCTTTTCCAAGTCTTTCAATTTCTTCTGTTGACAAGAACTCCTCTGTAAAATAAGTCATTAAATCTAGATATTGATTTATTTTTGAGAAAAATATATTCAACACACCTACAAATTTCTGATTCAAGTTCAGTATGTTTGTGATTATAGGGCCAAACTCATCAAAATGTAGCCAGACTACAATAGCAACACATGCATTGAATGAAGCGGCCATGATGAAGAAAGAATTGACGAGGATTTGGTCAGTTGGCATTCCATTGATCCACACATCCAGTCCAAACGCAATGGAAGCGTAGGTCATCAGTAACGGAATTCCAATGCAACATATTCCGTTGAACATCCGAGAGATTAAGTACTTCACTGGGGTAAACTCCTTCGTCTTCATATTGTAGTGTGCTGGGAGAATTCCAAAGAATGTGAAGAATTTGAGTAAGATGTTAACTATTTTAATCCACTTTGGAGTCAACATTTTGAAGTAGAAATAGTACTTGTGGTCACGTCGAAGAAAGGAGAGGAAATAAATCCTTCAACTCTTGCAAAAGTATTTTCTGTTACGAAGGTGTTGTAACAGGAAACTTTGTGTCATTTGGATAGTTTCGTAGTATTAATCTTGATGTAATAGTAACATATACGTGTTGTCTGTTCATTGGTAGAAATAATGAATTCAATTTGACCATGGCAGACAAACAGGCAAGGACGGATAAATCTTTCACCACGATTCAACATTACGACATTGCGAGTGTTACCTATTTCAACTAATTTGAACAATTTGAAGTAGGTATTTAAATAAATTGAATTTAATGACAACATATCATACAAAATTAAGAGAAATGTATGCACAATTTCGACACTTTTTATTATTGGAATGCCGAAATTATATTGGAAGAAGGGAACAACACGAGTACCCAATTAAGTTTTATCGACGAAAGATTTATATATAGACGAAAGCTGTTCGGCTTTCAAACTAGTGTTCGATATAAAACCTTAAGCAATGTTAGCAATGCATAACATAGTGAAATAATTTGTATAATTCGTAGTATCTTGATTGGAAATACTCACATTGGGGATCCAAAATGACGGATGATGAGTGGATGTTTTGTTATTCAGTGGAATTATAATATAATTTTCGTCAACGATGAGCTTATTACGCGGCTAACAATTTTATATTGCGGGAGAGACTGTGTTTTTAATATATTCATCCACTGTAATTAATACACGGACACCCACTTGCGATTCACAACATCACAACTCCATTTCCACTTACTAACTTACGCCACTCCATGAACCGGTTCTTGAGGGGAGAAGTTGAAGTTAAGAAGAATAAAACAAAAGTTGAATCAACAATCACATTTACGCAAGTTGCAGTATCAGGAAAACTTGAGTCGCAAATTCTCCTTCAACTAAAACTCGTAACTCCACATTCACACACAACGTCTACTGGCAATAATTCAATAATTGTTATTAATTAGACGAAGGCAGGCAAGTTAAACAATTCAACTTTTCATTTTAAATTAAAATGACGGACACTGGACTTGATGCCATGAACAACACGACACAATTTCAAACAATGGAAGACGCAAACAACAAAACCGAATTCAACGTAATAAACAGTCGCGACTGGTAGAGAGCCCGTGGAAATGGTTAGTGGTAAAGAAGAAGTGGTAAAGTGGAAATGGTTAGTGGTAAAGAGGAAGTGGTAAAGTGGAAGTGGTAAGAGGTAAAAAGGAATGGCGATATCTCTTTAAAGTAATGCGTGTGGCGATATCTCTTTAAAATTAGAAGGGAAATCTGTGGCGATATCTCGTTAACGTTATGCGGGAGGTCTGTGGCGATATTTCTACAACATTACAAGTCCTATCTCTTGGAGGCGATATCTGTTAACAATACAAGTTCGATCACTTGGAGGCGATATCAGTTAACATTACAACTCCTACCTCTTGGAGGCGATATCTGTTAACATACAAGTCCTTCGGAATTGTTGAATTTTCAAACAGAAGTAGCTATGGTATTTTGAAACGAGTATAGCTTACGAGTATATCGTATCTTGTAGCGTTAAAGCGGAAGCAATATTATCGTTCGGAGGCGATATTTCTCTAACATTGCGAGTACCACCTCATGGAGGCGATATGTAATCACATTATATTGGAATCAGGCATCGAGGATGCCATCATAGCGCAAGAGTATGGGAATCCGATTTTTGCACTATCAGAGATTTAGATATCTCGGCTCCTCATTCTCTGGCACAGGAGAAATAATTGTGTAATAGCGTTAAAGCGAATGCTCCAGTCACTAACAGTGGTTTTTTTCCAATTGAAGGTACAAAGTAACTTGGGATAGGGGGTCTCTATAGAGGACTATTTTTCAGTCTGGTTTATCCGCTGTACTGACATGTGAAAAGAGGAGGGTAGTGATTGTTGTACGGCTGCGTGAGACTAGATATGAAATTCCATGCAGTTCATCTAAGGTGAGCTCTGAACGTGCTGTAAAGCGCGGTTGTTGCCTGTAAAGCAGCGTAGAATTAGACGATAAGCCTTAGTGAATGAACTTGGATTGGAATGTAGTTGCTAGTCTCCAGAGGACATATGATAAGCATGACCTACCCTCGATCGTTCAGCATGTAATATTATAGTCCTAGAAAGAGGCCCACTCCAGGTGAAATGAATGAGTCTATCTTATAAATAAAAATACAAAAAAATGCTCTGCCTTCGGTTTTTCCACAGTTCAAGGTATAGTAAGTTCTATACTAGTCCAAATGGAAGTGACGTACCTTTAAGTAATAACGTAGAAATGGTACATATGCATTGATATGTGGTGGGGGACCATACGTCAGTAAGGACCTTTTTTTTATATTGGAAGCAGGATTAATATTTGGAGACGACATTTGATTGCAATATATTGGAAGCAGGGATTAGTATTTGGAGGTTCTGTTTAACACTAGGAGTCCCACCTCATGGAGGCGATATCTCTCCAACGTTACGTATCTTGTATCAATAAAGTGGAAGCTAGATTGTTGCGATATCTCTACAACGTAACGTATCTTGTATCATTAAAGTGGAAGCAAGATTGTGGCGATATCTCTACAGCGTTACGTATCTTGTATAAATAAAGTGGAAGCTAGATTGTGGCGATATCTCTACAACATTACGTATCTTGTATCATTAAATTGGAAGCAAGATTCTCGCGGTATCTCTACAACGTTACGTATCTGATGACGTCTAACAGTAGGCGTTTAGTCTTGAGTGCTCATACGCGAAAGGAAAAGTGACGCGAAGTGAAGTGAAATGAAATGAAAATCATTTCGTGAAATTTAGATGAGACCACAAATCCAGCTAAAGTCATGACTTGCTAAAACCCTTCATGAACGCATGCATGTGTTCAAGTTTCTTCAGTGGAAATCTTAGGCGAACTACTACTACACCATTTGTTTGTTGGAATGACATGCCCAGGCGGTGCCAATACAAGCTATTTTGGTATAAAGTCAAAATAAGAATAATATTTTTCGGAGAGATCGATTTTATTCATGGACATGGATAATGATTTTTTTATTACATTTTTACTAAATCTAAATCAAACTAAATATTAATCTCTATTTTAAGTGCACTTTTGCTTATGAATATAGTACAAGGTAATGTAATAGATATGGTATATACTATTGGACATATAGACAGGACCGTATACGTCTTAGCAGTTCAGCTTTATCTAAAAGAAGTATTTCTCCGATCTTATGAATTCGTCAAGTTTTGGATTCCTGTCCTGCTAGGCTGTTCCAAGATGACAAGTGCCGTTTTTGCTGTCAACCTGCCTGCCCGGTACATTCGATATACTCAGAAACGGTTGAACCAATCTAAAGAATTCCATCCGATAGGTTTTCTCTTAAAATCTTTACAGATATCGATCACCGATATGCATTTTCCTAACTCTAAAACACATTATTTGCGGCACAACATATACTTATTGCACGGAGAAATAGGTCACCGCGAAGATCCCTCCTATAGAGTTAATACTTTGAGGTAATGAAGGGACACTTCTTCAATGTTATGATCATAAATGCAGCACCTTGGAACAACCAATCTACCAAGGTACATAGTTTTACTGAGGAATTAATTTATTAAGGGAAATTTCCGAGGGTAGTTGAAGCCCTCCTCTCGTTGGTATGATTGCTTAGATAATAGTTGCATTTTGCGTAGAAGCCTGCATCGACCGAGAAAATTGCGTTCAAATGGACAGTAGACGCATAATCAATAGACTCGATTGATAGTAAAACATTAAATGAAAATGTATTACATACGCCTAAGTCGTTTTATGACTGACGGTTTTGTGCTAATTCTACTACTTTGTCTATTGTCTTAGCTTTCCTACACTTAAATACATTTTTAGTGCCAAGGTCCCATACTCAAAAATTTCATATCCACCTTGAGCTATAGGGTTTACTTCTGATATGATCAGGAATGCAACACCCACCTAGGAATTGGAACAACCAGTCCACCAATCATTAGGCCTGCTTCGATTTTGTGGGATGACATTGCTGTTTTTAGGGTCCCAGTCTGCTAGTGTCAGCTACATGTAGATTGCAGGCAATCAGAGTTAAGAAATTCATGATGTCTGCTTCTTTTTTGACAGCATTTTGGTCACACTACAATTCAATTTTAAAGCGCACTAGATTGCATCCATAATGTTTTACGCGATGAAGCACAAGGTTAATTTGAAAGTGGTACAAGTGAAGTGGTTTGTAGTGAAGGCGGGACTCGAACTAATTTAGCCAGGTCAGGTTTAGGTTACATAAACGGAGTCACAAGTTTCTCCGAGTATCATTTACCACGATTTGATAAAACTTAATATTTGCAGGTTAATCAGACAGTCGGTATAAATAATTTAAGAAGGCTAGACGGAGTTATTGGAGTTCTCCGTTAGTTGAAATGAATGTTTGCATATTACAAAAGTATGTAGACGCCTACATCATCGTCAAAATTATGTTAGAATGCTAGACAGAAATTAGAATAATTGCACGTTACTCCTTTAGAATCGTAATATTGGAAAATTTTAAGGACACATAGTTTCATATGTCGTACTGTAGGCTTGGTATGCAATGAAATATGTACTTTATTTGAATTAATACATGCTTAGTTTTCAAAGCATTTTGATTTGCGGATAATTAATTGTGATCACCCGAAGAAAAGTTTAAATTATTCCTCAATACCATCACTTAAGACGTTACAGAATTTCAAAACAAATACGATTCAAAAAGTAGAGATGAGTATATACTCCATCATTCATATCACCATGCCGAGTTGGAGGTAAACTTTATCTGTATTTTGGGCCAATGAATGTGACGGCACGCGCCCGCTTCGCGAGTAAAAGCATGGAGACTAAAGCACCCATCACCGGAAATTGGTATTTGCTATTATATTGATGTGTGATGTATTGAATTAAATACTTAATTACCATTTAACTTTAAAGTCAATAAAACTAATATACAACTGAGGACTGTCTTGAAATTATGTTCAGTGTTCCGATGATTATATCATTACATACAATATACAACCCAAAGATTAAATTTAAATGCTCACTGTTTCCACACGTGCTCACTAAATCAAATCTGAGCATCCAGTCAGCGTAGTTGCGTAGTACAAGGTAATCCGGTACTACATGAATAGAGGCTTCGATCCTTCGGCTGGACAATGTGGATGGATAGATACGTGTGGATTTTTACAATGCAAATGGCAACAAGCTATAAAAGCCCTTTGCGTTAAAGTCCCAAATGTCGCTCTCATGAGTGTAGAATACAGGCATACGGAGAATGGGCTTGGTATGTATGGCCAAATAACTCGGATATAAATGTTAAGACCTTAATTTCCTTGTCAGGGGACAATACCATTCCATCCCTAATTAAAACATACAGAGTCTATCTTTTTGTTCGGTCTATCATTCTATAAACAAAAATACAAAAACTACACCTTCCCATACCATGATGATTCCCCAGACAATGAGAATCAATTCGTTTATCCAAATCGTATTCGACTTGTTGATTTGATTTGATTTGATTTGATTTCTTTATTAGCGTGCTTTCCAATGCAGTCGTACATACAAGTATGTTTTTCGAATGTCTCATAATGGCAACATAGAATCATAATGGCAACACAGAATTCTCATTAACAACCAAGAATAAATACAAAGTACAGTCTGTATGACCCACGGGTTTAAATCGGATTTTGAATGTGCATTTATTTATTTAAATTAAAGAGCGATGAAATATTCATTTGTGCACTTGAGTGAAAACACAAAAATTCAAAGCATTCGGAAAAGGGGTTTCATGACGCTAATGGTAACGGCCCGGTGTTGGGTAAATATTTCTGTAACGGGTTAACTTTGAAAGGGTAAGCAGTCAAGCATCTAATTTTTGAGTGCCAGACTGTGGCGTGGCCATTGAAATTGGGTTTTAAACTTGGGACCACGGACTTAAATTCAAAGGGTTCTTGTGGAGATTGGGTTTTAAGACCGCAAAGTTTTCAATACTGAACTTCTCTACAGGAAACATAATATTCACATCTATTATTGGTCCAGTTGTGCTTACTAGTACGGCCAATTAAATTAATTTTTGTGGCTAAAGATCAACGAACGAATTGTACGCACTACTTCGGCTTTGCGCTAGGCGTTACTACTTGAATGTTATGATCATAAATGCAGCACCTTGGAACAACCAATCCACCAAGGTACATTTGGCTCTCTTTTCCATGAAATAAAGATTTCCAACTCCACATTTGATGTCCGCGATGGACCTAAGTACCATCTTGTTCATTTTCAATTGGGTTTTTTCATGAGATCCAAGTGCTTGGGCCAATTTCCCCCTAAATTCAACCGAGTCACTGAACATGCTGGACAATACCTTAGTACCGAGAATGATAATGCTGTACACTACTAGTGCGCTGAGAGTGGCCGTCGTGTACGTGAGAACATGAAGCTGTGTTCCAAGCTGGAGGACCATGTAAAGAAATACCATTGATGCCAATCCTGTACCCAATTTTATCATCGGGATATACTGCCGTGCGTATGTGCTGTTGTTGACGTTGTTTAGTATAAATAGTGCACGGTAGACATTTACAGCCACATCTGGTTGACGCCAATCATACCTGAGGTATGTCAGAAAAATTACGACGTTTCGTGATTAACATTTGCTCATGCATTCCAGTTCTTCACCTCTTTCTTCATAGGGGCAGGTAATGAAATGCCCGGTTTGTATTCTAGCCTTCTTTACTGTTCGGGGGCGGGACAACAAACCTTATCTTTTATTTCAAAACGTAAATTTTGGCCAAAGTTATATATATTTGTGGGGTTGGTTGGTTAAACGTCTGGATATCTGTATAATGCATTGTACCAGGGCGGATCAAAAAATTTTGGAAAGGAATATTCTTTGCAAGACGGGGTATTTTTTACATTATGTGAAATGCGATTTGAAGTTAAATTGCAAAATTTCAGACGAATTGGTCAAAAACTTTGACCACAGTGAGTGGTGAAAGAGGAAAAAGTGACGGTGGCCTGTTTCCTGGGTTAAAAGTATCTAATAAACCGAGTTATACTGGGGATGTCTTCAAAAAGGCGCAGGATTGTTTGTTCTAATTTTGGCGTGGTTACAAAAATTTATGTTACGGTTAGCCGTGTCAAATTCAACGGCTTGATAAAGTTTTTCAAGTAACCAGAAATTCAGACCT
>JAQIXO010002350.1:0-10130 GCA_034700305.1 Protaphorura armata | reverse complement strand
CCAACGGCAAGGAGTTCAACGACTTGGCTCCGACTTGACTCTAATTCTTCTTCGCGCTGCTTTAGCATGGAGTCTCTGTATTTTTGGATGGATGGAGTAGTGTGATTAGACAAATGTAATGCATTGTATGATTGTATGGTTTTCGTTGTGCACATGTAAGATTCTAACGTCTATTCTAACGAAATTTCTCAAATCCCCATGGCAACCACCGGGATATTATGAAATTCAAAACTCGAGTCCCCATGGCAACCACCGGAAAATACAACAACAAAACTCTCACCTTATGGCCAATTGCCTCCTCGCCTCTCCCAGTGCACTGAACAAGTCCAATTTTAACCTCGTTTCTGCGGACAGACTTGACTCTAGATGAGCATTTTGCTCTTGGAGTGCAGTCAATAGAGAAAGTAAACGGTCCTGGGGGGGCGGGGGGTCTTTGTGGAGGGGGGGAGGGGGGTGGAGGGGGAGGGGTTGCGGTGGGGGGGTCTGTAAATAGAGTAGGGGATTAGAATTATTTTTCAAAATTTCCAATTTTTTTTTGAAATTTATAAAAATTTTCAAAATCTTTTTTTACCTTGCTCTGCTCCAACATTAACGTAGACTTGACGTTCTGCAGCTCCCTCTCTACTCGTGCCAATTTTTCTTCCAGGGATTTGGCCGTTTTTCCAATCTGCTCCTTTTCGACTGTTAATTGCTGGACTCTACGTTTACAGTCGGGGAGGCAGTCGGGCTAGTGAAGGAAATTTCGAAAAATGATAAATTTTGAAAAAAAAAAATTTGAAAAAAAAAATTTTCGAAAATTTGCCCCTACGGGAAAATAAAAAAATTCCAATAAAATTTCCCCCCCTTCGGGGGGTAAATTCCCCTTACCCTCTTCCCCATCAACCCCCTAACCTCCCTCTCCCTCCCCCTCCTCTCCTCCCCCAACCTCTTCTCAAACGCTTGCCTTTCCTCCTGCGCTTTACTCACAAGACTCGCATATTTTAACTGTAGACTTTCGTGCTCCCCTTGTATATTACACAATTCATATCTTAAAGTTTTCTCGTTGCCATGGGAATTAGCCAGCATTTGTTTTAATTCAGACTCTGTTGATTTTGATGAGTGGAGCTCGGAGCGGAGGCGGCGGACTTCAGTGTCCAGTCTGTAAGGGGGTTTTAGAATTTTTAAACTTTTTGTCGATATTTTCAATTTCTTTTAAAATCTATGACTCACTTATAGCAACACTCCTCTTTCCTCGATGGTTTCTTAACCATCCCACCGCAAGTACACGTTGTAGTAGTACTCGCACTCCCCACTCCAGTCAATGGCGCTGATTGGCCAGAATTTCCTACTTCTAGTTCAATTGATTTCCTCCTAGGTGGAGCGGCGGCGGGTACAAGATTCTGCGCAAGGACCTGCGCAGGTGGAGGTGGAGCTTGCAATTGCGCAGGAGCAGGAGCTTGCCCCTCCCTCTTCTCCCTCACCACCTCCCCATTCTCCCCACCCCCTCCCCCTGGCTCTTCCCCTCCAGCCCCCGCCAAAATCTGATAAAGAATTTCATTCTTCCGAGAAACCTCATCCCGAGTCCTCTGCCTCAATTTTGTTGACACGATGGATTTGAGGGTGAAGGCTAGGGTTACTATTGGGAGGCCGAGGCTATGGGATATTAGAAAGAGATTGTTATATTTAACTTTTTTGGTTGCCATGCCGACAAAAATATGATATTAATATGATATAAATATGATATAAAATTATGCAAAAACAAACCAATTGGCAGCCAGAGGACAGCACTTCTCACTCGGCTGGGCCCTCAAGTCCTTCCCGTCCATGTAAATAAGGGTGGGTATTAATAGCAATGGCCCTAGAGGCGTCAAATTCCAACCCACTTGTGACCAAACGGATAAACTGCCTAATATGAATATCCATGGTGACGGGATGATGCCTAAGCAAATTATGTTGACGGAGATGACGATGCAGAGGAGGAGGAGCGTGAAGGCCTGGAATTTTCAAGTGTTTTGGGTTAATGTTTTTTTGGAAATGTTTTTGAATTTTTTTGAAAAATTTTGAATTTTTTTTTGAAAAATTGGATTTTTTTTTGAAAAATTTTTGAATTTTCATTCAGCCCCAGCAACTATAGGCAACGTTTAACAATTCAACCCCCCCCCCAAAATTGTTCAGAAGCGTGTGGGGGGGGGGGGAAAATTTCGAAAAATCGGGCAAAGTGATCGTCAAAATTTCGAAAAACCGTCCCAAAAAAAAAAATTTTCAAAAAAGTCTTAAAATCTCACAAAAAATGAAAATCCAAAATTTCACAAATGTCAAAATCCCACTGAAATTTTCCAAAAAAAAACTTGTCAAAATTTCGAAAACTGTCAACTTACAACCCCCTGAAACTTATAAGCCTCGTATGAATTGTGTACAAGTAAATACACAGGATATAAATACTCGAGTCTGAATTCAAGGAGGAAATCGCCAGACATCACGAAGGTCCAGAGGAGTAAGAGTTTTATGTACACGACGAGGCTGTTGGAAAATGATGTTAAAAATGTGAGTCAATTTGAGTCAATTTTTCATACATTGTAAACCGAAACTCTTCCAACTCACCTCGTGTAAAACCCATCGTACAATTTAATCTTTTTAACGGGGCGACGAGATTTAGTCTCTATATTCCGGCGTTTCATTATCTTTTTTTCTACTTGACTGTTCCCTTGACAATAATAATAAATAAACTCAATTTCAATTTCAACAATTCAAATTCAATTTTCAAATCTGCCGCCAAATCGCCGTCAATCGATTGACAAGACACAGACAAGACACATTGAGTTGAGTATATATAGAGCCATAGAGTAGAATGCTGTATAATTATGCGGTACGATTTTTTTTCAGTTATTTTTACTCATTAGTCGGACTTTTAGAATTAATTACAACTAATTAACGAGAATGAATTTAGTGTGTCCGAAGGGAAAAATGCACTGCAAAGAGTTCTAAAAAAGTAGAAAAAAATTAATGCTCCAGGTGAGGCTCGAACTCACAACCCCGGCATTGCTCCCACAAGCGTACGCGTACATGCTGTATAAGTACCGTGCGCTAACCAATTGCGCCACTGGAGCATATTGGTAGGTAAGGTGGATTTTGGTGGATGATGAGTGTGGACGAAATGATATGTATAGAAGAAACTTTCTATGACTCTTTGTCTCTATTGGAATTTGCAACGGGCAAGCAAGGGAATTGTAATTTTTAGGTTTTTTCTTTGTATGTTGAGGAGCATGGAGGAAAAGACCGTTTCTATTATATAGAGCTTGCTGGATATTTTCTCCAATAAACCACGTTTGAAATTTTGGGAATAGTTAGAATAACTGAGTGGTTGGGCATGGGGACGAAACCCCTTAAGTGCCGGGGCCACTGGCCCTGCACTTAAGGGCTTCCACTTAAGGCCAACCACTCAATTGTTGCCATGGGAGCTCTTGTAACTTGTTATTTCCAAAAGTCAACAAGTTTTTCCACACTGGGGCGGAAACCATTACGAATTCTCATAAGGTTTGGCAATTTCCGCCCAGGGTTAAATTCTCATTTAAAATCCGTCATAGGTGAATGATTCAATGACTGATATATGGAACTGGACCTGGAATGTTTTTATGGAAGAATAAATAGACAATTATGGTGTGACGTACTCATTTCGCTGTGACGTACACGTATGCCGTATTGCATGGATAAAAATATGTATATATGTAAATATGGAATTGCAATTTTAGGTTTTTTCTTTGGGTATATGTTGAGGAGCATGGAGGAAATGATTTGGTTACGATAACGAATCTTCATTTAATTCTCATGCGACCTATCTCTCATTATATACCACATGATATTTTATAATTTTAACCCTCTCGTTTCAGCCGACGACAAGGTGAGGTGTTATAAACAGAAATACCATTATTAGAAATATAGGATAGGCCACTTTGCATGCAATTTGCATGCCAAGTGGTCTCTTTCTTCCGCGACTCACGGTATTTTTACTTCACTCCGGGGGTGAGTACTTAGGTTTCGCGTCAAAATCCAAAGCAGCTAGATTATCCATCATGTACCGTGTCGGTCGCATGAAAATAAGAGGTCACCACCCGTCTGGCCCTTCCTTGTACACAATATTATGCTTATGTTCTACTTCACTGTACACCTCGTTAATTGGGCGAGCGGAGCGAAGCTCTTATGTTCGACTTGGAGGCATTTTGTGTGTTCGCACTGTCGCTTTTGCGATCACGATTGTTGAAAATTTTGTAAACAAATAGATGCGGGTGTGATGCGAATTGCATTTTGTGTGTTCGCACTGTCGCTTTTCTGAACACTATACATATCTAATAAGGGAATGACGCGAGCTGACCCCCAGTACCTTGATACACCATATTTTTTTTCCCGTGCCCTAGCATGCCTTGAGTGGGGTTTGGTTAAATATCTTCGTGTTGAAGTGAAAACACCTCCAGATACTAACTCGCGTCCCTGGTAAGAAGCGACGACGCTTGCGAGCGACGCGCGCCCTTCTGTGGCGTAAACGCGGGACGACACGACATCCTAGTTTAAAAATGACTCACTAGTGTAATGGTTAATTTGCACTTAGTAATTACTGGCACGGCATTACACCATGATGGCACTAATGGCGACCTGACCACTTCTTCCTTACTGGGTGTGTAATAGTAAAGTTGACTGCAACATATATACTCTGAATTTTTTTGGCCCAGAGAGAGAGATGGATTAGTTGAGCGAGCCACCGGTAGGTGGCGCAGGTGTTGGGATTTCTTTGTATATAGTAGTTTTTTATACCCAGTCCAGTCTGTCTGTCGTGTGTGTGTGTGTGTGTAGTGTAGTGTCGGTCACCTATGCTATCCCGTCCAGTACAGTACAGTACTACCAGCATACAGATTATGAACGTGAACGGAGACCAGGACAGTACAGGACAGTACACACAATTTACAGGGTACACACAGACCAGACCAGAGACATCGACAGAGACACTTTGTGTGGACTTTTGAAAAAAAAATCCCAACAAAACAATTCTGTCTGAACAAAAATTTTTGAAACGCTCTACGTCTTATACAGAAAATCACACACAAAATATAGGAAAAAAAATCAAACAAATCCACACACACCGAACGAAGTAAGAGATTTTAAAAAATGTGTAAATAGATTTATAATATTCTAATCATACAATAAACCGTGGCTGGTAATTTTTTTAAAATCATCCTCCGGGTGAGAAAGACAAAAAATACAAATTTTTTTTTTCTTCCACTTTTTTGGTTCTGACTACCAAGGTTTTGATGTTTTCGTTCTACGTTAATTCCATTCAAATTGTGACTCCAATTTTTTCAACAGAAGAGAAATATTAATTGAGTGGGTTGGCATGGAAGAACCGCTTAAGTGGTTCTTCCATGCACGATTCCTTTACCTTTTGGTTCTTTTAGATCCAATTATGTGGAATTCCACACGATGACAGCAGGGTCCATAAAATATAATGGAGAGGACTGATCACACAATTTCCTCAATTTCCTCAGAATGAACGACGTCCACCATCCACCAAGAAACAATCAACAACAACAACAGAAGGACGCGTTGGTTACCTGGGTGACGACAAATCAAAGTCAAAGTGGTGGTACTGGTCAACTGGCGTTGAATAAATGTGAGTGTAAATTAACGTGATAATACTTTTAATTAATTTCATAATAATAATTTCGAAAAACAGCCCAAATGACGGACAATTTCAATTCACATTTGGATCCGAGGAAACAGGAATTACTGGAGGCCAGGTTATTGGGGGCGGCAGGGGCGAGGAATGGGGGTGCGCCTGCGCAGCAGGTGCAGTCAAGTGCGCATGTGCAAGGACAAGTACAAGTACACGCAGGACAACCTCCTCCAGTGCCCCCCGGCTCCGTAACCCCACCCACCCCCCTCCACCCCCCACTCAATTTAACCCCCTCCCACAGCAGCAGCCAGGACTCGAACGTTTCATTGGGTGAGTTTGATTGGTTTTTTTTGTGATTTTTATGAATTTTTTGTGATTTTTTTAAGATTTTTTTCAAAATTACACCTTTTTCAAAATTACGATTTTTTCAAAAATTACAATTTTTTCAAAATAATCCTCCATCTCTTCCAGGCCACACCTCAACACCCCCCACGGAAACCCCCCTCCCCCTCCCCCCCACCTCCCCACCCTCCCCCTCCCCCCCACCCACCCTCCCCCTAAAATCAACTAGAAAACGCAAGCCCCCCCCCGAGGATCTCCTAAATTCCACCCTCCCCCCCATCCCCCCAAAATCGATCAAAAAAATCAATGACTATTTTGCGGCCAAGAGTGGTGGAGCGCCATCTGGTGAGAAGAGCCCGTCAAGATCAGGGGGAGCCAAGTCACCGGTAGGTGGCCAGAAGAGGGCGGGCGCAGTCGATGTAAGCTCCGGCGCCTGCGTGCTGCAGAACAATACAGTAAACAACTCGAAAATAATCCCCATAGCAACCAGTCAGCCGCTCCAAAAAACAATCTCAATCCAAACGGATTTAACTTCGGATAAATTAAAAGAACTGGAGTTGAATTCAACGAATGAAATTGAAACAAAATCAAACAAGATAGAAGAACTGAATCGGTCGAGTGAGGAATTGAAAACGACAGTATCTACTCAGCAGAGAGCCATCGAGCAGCAAAAGCTCCATATAGCAAAGTGTATTGAGGTCGTTAAGAAATTACTCATAGAAAAATCTACGAGTGAAAAAAAGGAGGCACGCCAGCGGTGCATGCAGAATCGATTGAAATTGGGACAATTTGTGACGCAGAGAGTTGGGGCCAGTTTTCAAGAGAATTGGACGGATGGGTACGCTTTTCAGGAGTTGACGAGGTGAGGTTATTTTGGCCGTCAGG
The DNA here is from genome assembly GCA_034700305.1 of Protaphorura armata. Lineage (NCBI taxonomy): Eukaryota > Metazoa > Arthropoda > Collembola > Poduromorpha > Onychiuridae > Protaphorura > Protaphorura armata. The sequence goes on along the minus strand of JAQIXO010002350.1, from coordinate 3,262 downwards.
CCAAAATAATGTTTTTTTTTGTTTATTTTGGTTGCCATGGAAATGAGGATTTTTTTCCCCGGTTGCCATGGAAACTTTAAACTATTTTATTTATTCCCCAATCCTCAGGCGCCAAGAAGAAATCACCTCAGAAAAAGAAGAAATCGACCGTCAACGTAAACTCTTAGGTAAACGTCGACCACCAGCCAATGAGTCAGGCCCGGGGAGGAAGCGGCAAAGTACAAGTAGTACTTCTGCGGCTTCGCCGAGTCTTCACAATGGGACGGCGGGGGGGAGTGCTGGCAGTGGCGCCCTCTCTGATGGGTTCGTGAAGCCAGAAGTTGTGAGGGAGTTGACTTGGCAAGAGTACTATGAGTCTGATGAGATTTTTAAGGTGAGGCACAAGATGGCCAGGCGGCGTCAGCCGCTTGGCCATCGCGTGACAGCGCGTGGCTCCATCTCGCGGTGGAGCCACGACGATATCTTGCGGCGACAGCCGCGAGATGGAGCCAATTGTCTATAGTCATTTGCGCATGCGCAAGGGATTGCGCATTCTGCGCATGCGCCAAATAAAATAATTTTTCTAAAGCTCTGAATTTTTACAGCTCCGCCAAAACGCCCTAAAAAAAGAGGACGCGGATCTTCAGCTTGAAATGGAAAAACTCGAACGTGAACGAAATCTCCACATACGAGAACTGAAAAGAATTTTAAATGAAGACCAAAGTCGTTTCAATAATCACACGGTTTTGAATGAGCGGTATTTACTATTGATGCTTTTGGGGAAGGGTGGTTTTAGTGAGGTTCACAAGGTAACCAGAGATTTCTTGAAAAAACTTTTAAAATTTCCTATAATTTATCGATAATTTTGAAAAAATCTCTCACAGGCCTTCGACTTAAAGGAACAACGCTATGTAGCATGTAAAGTCCATCAATTGAATAAAGACTGGAAGGATGACAAGAAGGCTAACTATATCAAGTAAATTTTTTTACAAGTTTTTTACGAAATTTTGAAAAAAAATTTCTTTCCCCGAAATTTTGGATTTTCACGAATTGAGAAATTTTGACAAGTTTTTTGAAAAAAATTTTTTTTTTGACCAAAATTTTATTTTTTTCTAATCTTCTTAGGCACGCCCTCCGCGAGTACAATATCCATAAATCATTGGACCACCCACGTGTAGTGAAACTCTATGATGTGTTTGAAATTGATGCGAATAGTTTTTGCACTGTGCTCGAGTACTGTGATGGCCATGATTTGGATTTTTATTTGAAGCAGGTAAAGAAAGTAAATGGGCCCCAATTTGCGGGGCCCATTTCACCGCTTTCTTAACAATTCTGGGCCTCTTTTCACCGATTTCGCTTCTCGATTTTTTGGGCTCAATCTATGATTTTTAATTTGGGCCTCTTTTCACCGAGATATTTTTTGTTGTCGATTTTTGTGGGCCTCTTTCCACGGATTCTTTTGTTAATTTTTGGCTAGTTGAGATAATTATTCAATTTTTGGGGCCCCTTTCCAAAGATTTCATCTAATTTTGATCCTCCATGAATGTTAACTGTGGGGCCAGTTTCAACGATTCCAATCAATTTTGGGGGCCCTTTCCACCGATTTTTATTGTCGGTTTTTTGGGGTCGTTTTCACCGATTTTGTTTGATGTCCCAGTTTTGGTCCTCATTCCATGGTTTCTTGCTAATTTTGGGGCCCCTTTCCACCGAATTTTCAATTTTGGGGCCCCTGTCCACCGATCTCATCAAATTTTGGGGGCCCTTTCCACCGATGTCATCAAATTTTGGGGCCCTTTCCACCGATCTCACTCACAATTCACAACCCCATTTATGGGCCCCATTTCAATTTTTTTTTTCTTTAACTATTTATAAACCTTATACTATTTATAAATTTCTCCATGCCCATTTTTTGTCCAGCACAAAACGATTCCAGAGCGAGAGGCCCGTTCGATTGTGATGCAGGTGGTGAGTGCTCTGAAGTACTTGAATGAAATCAAACCGCCCATCATTCACTATGACCTTAAACCGGGTGAGTTGGACTGGAGTATACTGGACAATGTTTTTCTTTCTGGAGAAATTTTTCCCTGGACAAATTTGGTTTTCTGGATAATATATTTTTCCCTGGACAAAATTTCTTTAGCATCCGGACAAATTGGGTCTTCTGGATAAATATTTTTTTTTTCTGGACAAATTTTGGACAAATTTTATTTTTCCCTGGACAATATTGTTTTTTCCTGGAATTTTTTTTAACTGGACAATTTTTATTTTTCCTGGACAAAGTTCTTCCCTGAACCCTCCGACCATTTTCTGGTCATTTGGACATATTTTTTGGACCATTTTTTTTACCTTTTTTTTTGCTGGACATTTGGCCATTTTTAACATTTGAGTGGTTGGCATGGATGGGGTTAAATCCTTTGCTCTGACGTTTGCTCTTGACCTTTTGGCCTTGACCTCTGTGTTTGACCTCTGACCACTCTTGACCCCTCAGTTCGACATTTCATTAGAACAATATTCTTGGCATATGACCTCTGGTGACCTCTGACTTATCTTGACCTCTCTTTCCACTGATTGACCTCTCAGTTGACCCCTCTTTCCACTCATTGACCTCTTCTGAACTTCACGTCCGTTGACCTCTCTTGACCTCTCTTTCCACACTTGACCTCCCAGTTGACCCTACTTGACCCAAGGAGACCTCTGACATCTTGACCTAACTTGACCTCTCAGTTGACCCCACTTGACCTCACTTGACCTCCTCTGACCACTGACACCTCTTGCCCTTGACTTTTTCTTTTTCTTTTTGACCCAATTCTCAACCTTTACCCTAACAAATCCGGTCAAAATTGACCTCTCTGGTCTGACCTCCGTAGGAAACATCCTCCTCACCGAGGGCAACGTTTGCGGTGAAATCAAAATCACGGACTTTGGCCTGTCAAAGGTCATGGACGAGGACAATTATAATCCAGAGCATGGGATGGACTTGACGAGTCAAGGGGCCGGGACTTACTGGTGAGTGGGAGAGGCGCTTTGTTGTTGGCGCGGAGGTGAGCAGAGGCGCGCAAGCGCCTCTGCTAACCACCGCGCCAACAACTTCCGCGCAGGCGCCTAGGGCGCCCCGGGGGAGACCCCCGGACCCCCCAGTATTGTTATAGGGGGGTCAAAATTTCTTGAATATGGCGAAAAATATGTCAAAAGAAGAGAAAAAAAAATTTAAGACGGGGGGGGGGGGGGGGGGGGGGGGGGGGGGGGGGGGGGGGGGGGGGGGGGGGGGGGGGGGGGGGGGGGG
>JAQIXO010002349.1:0-10132 GCA_034700305.1 Protaphorura armata | reverse complement strand
GTTGCAGGTAATTCTCCAGAAATAATGTCAATCGATCATGTTGTTTGTGAATAATATGTAGGAGTAGATTGTAATACGTACTTGACATTACTCTCTCATTTTGAACACATACATACATATTGTTCAACCCTGGCCAGGATTTACAAGTATTACACACTTGACAGCTAATTTTAGTGGAATTTACAGTGTGGTTCATAATTTTTTTGCAACTTACAATCAGACCAATATAATAAAATTCACTAGTCAAGATTTTAGGACGCTAATACGCTATACGCGCACGTGTACCACCACGTTAAAAAATATACCATGAAAAATTCTGATTAAGGACAAAGTTAATACAAATAATTATGAACCACCCTGTATACAAATATATTTTTCTCATCATGTCAAATATGTGATGGAGTCGCAAGTACATCTGTCATAGTCATACCACACAATATGAAGTGTTAAGTGTTAACTGTTATTTTGGTTTATCAGTAAACCCGCTATGTAATGTTAAGTGCAAGACTACTCAACGGGATCACCTACCAAAACCATGCATCACTCAATTGGATTTTCATTCTGTGTTTATGCTCAAACTCATTACATATACAGTACAGTTCAGTGTGTATTAAATTGGGATTAAATTATTTTATTTATCTCTTGGGTTACACAGACATGAAATTGTGACTAATCGACCACATTGTTCAAAAAGTATTACTTGCATGCATCCAATTGATGGACCAGAACCAGAGAGGACACGTACACCAAATAATACAATTTTTATGTCATTTTAATGTTCCAAAAATATTTTATCTTAATTGCAAGGATTGATTTTTGACGACGCCCAAAATAATTACTAATGCTTTTGCTGTGTGAAATCAGGGCCGGCTTAATTATGTAAAAACGTCAAATCGTTACGATTAGTAATTTTTTAATGTTCTCGTCTGATATCTGAAGGTTTTGTCGGCAAGTAAAATTAGTCATTCCTGTATCATAGGCTATGCCCTTTGTTTAGGATAATTCGGGTAGAAGGGTATGGAATAATTCTAAAAATTACAATAGCCGTACCACTGTGTTAAAATCATTAAGTCTCACTGTCCAGATTTTAAACAACGGATTACGGCACCGGTATGCTTTATTTCATTAAAAGAATAGAACAATGGCTTCAACTACGAAGAGACTGATTGCGAAATTAAGGGCCGTGGCACTTCCTGGGTCTGGTGTTGTTGTTGGCGTTGGTGTTGGTGGAGGTGGCCTATCATCCAAACATTTTCCTTCATTCTGAAGACACCACTCGGGTTGAAGACGATCAGCTTGAATTCCTCTCTGGACACTGCGTTCTCGATTTTGAATTATCCGGGTGACTGCTTCAGCGACCCCTGTTGTGCGAGGGTCAGACCAAAGTCTCTCCGCTAAAGCGGAACCTCTGGGCCAGAAACGACTCTCCATGGCTTCTTCGTCAATCTAAATTAATAGGAAAAAATTATATATGGAATTAGGAAATGGGATTAGCAAGAATTGAACTCGGGACTTTGATATGACAACAGAAAAGTAAGATTTACTGATTCCGTCCAAAGTGGTGCAACTCCTCCCAAAAGTAAACCTTCGTTCAATGCAGCCTCAGCCGCCGTTTCATTCGTAGCAGCTGCATAGAGTTTGAATGGACTGTTTTCGTACACAAGCTATTAAAAAAATTACGATTAATTATAAATTGGAACAAAAATGAAATAAATACAAATCGGCTTGTTCAAAATAAATGAGGCAATTTCTCTTCTTTATGAACCACCCTGTACTGACCTGCCACGTTCTGTAAGGTGAACACCAATTGTGACCAGAATCCCCAATCCAATTGTGAAACCCACAGTCCAAGTACCAAGCATTCACATTTGAGAATATGACTTTGTACTTGTTATTAATTAAGAATGGAACAATTGGATCATCACCTATAAAAATTTTGGGTTAATACAAACTTATTTGGCACAAATCGTCAATGACGTCATAAATGTGATAAGAAATGGTTAGTTTATGCGTGCGCGTACCATTGGTCCAAATTTGGACGGCGTATTTTGATTGTTCCAAATACTTTGTAATGTATTCTTGACCAGTCAACTCTGAAGTCCACAAGATTGCCAATCTATTTGGATCAACAGGGGTGGGGATTGCCTTGGTCCATTCCTCATATGCTGGAATGTTCGAATAAGATTTATTTGTACAAATATTGTGAACCACCATGTACTGTAATTTCTGCCAATAATTTATGCGCCACCTTTCTTTTGAAAATGATCCCAAAGCTCCATGAAGCCATCCCTATCCGTAGCCCAGGAATTTTCTGCCATAAAATCTGTGATAACTTTGGTGGAGTTGTAACACCTCAAATCCACTTCATCTCCTCCCATATGGAAAATGTCGTTGTCAAAAATTCCCATCATACTTTTGTAGATGTCACCTATGCGAGTGTGTACAAAAGTTCCTTATGTAGGGGAATATTAATGTTGAAAATGTTAACTTGTTTACCTAAAACCGTATACATCCTATCGCTTGCAATATTGAGTTGCCCGCAAGGTGGCTCCACACAGAAATCACCCCATGGGTCTTTGTTGACACAGACGGCAAGTTCTTCATCCCCTTGTGACCACACCCATCCATTTCCAGTATGAGCTGGAGCATCAAATTCAGCCACAATTTTTACACCTCTAACTTTTGCATAAGCCACAAGATCCTTCATTTCTTGAACGGAATAAATTTTCGTTGGATTGTATGCTCCGAATTTAGTCATATTGGGTTGATTCGTGACTTCCATTGGGAAAGAGTGTGTGTCTGTGATGTGCCAATGAAATATATTCAATTTGTTGTACGAAAGTCCGTCGATCAATTTGCGGATTCTCGGAACTGAAAAATAATTCCTGGAAGTGTCCAACATGAGACCACGGTAGGGGTACACCGGTTTGTCTTGGATTGTGGCATTGGCTACAACCTAGAAATTGCGGAAAAAAAGTATTTATATTTTTAGTTGCATGCTGTGATAAAATAGGGGAAGGGTTTCACATATAAAGTATTTTTATTACGTTGTACTCTGTTCCCGAGGGATCAGACCCTTGTCATATCAAAATAGGCATAGTTTTCGCATACTAATTTAGTTTATTTTTATTGGTGTTTAAACCTGCAACCCCGTAACAAATCCAGAATTATTTCCATTACATAATCTAATTGTAATTCTCTTTTTATTGTGTTACAATAAGCTATCATAAAATGACTCGCTTGGTGAAACTTATCAGTTTCTGTCGGCTGTAAATATTACAGTTTTTACAATTCTGTTGTTCTGTATATTTTGTGTCCCGGCCTCTCTTCGAGATTAAAAATTTACGTTCATGGATTTAGTTTTATCAATTTTATTAGTTATTACTCGGTGGCTTTCAGCTTACCGCAAACACGACCACACCTCCAGCCACACTCTCAGGTTCATCATAAGCGATGAGTTGACTCAGAGTTTCCAGCCCATGACGCACACCAAAATATGTGGCTCCAGTGATGGTCACGTTGATTTGATCCTACAGATGGCGCAAATGTAAAATATAATTAATTCGTAATTAATTTATTAATTGGCAAGCATGCTTAAATATTTAATATGCATATTTTAGTCAAAATTTAGCTAATTACGGTTTTGGTATTAATTTCCAACGTATAAGATTCATCTGTATTCAAACCAAGGCTAGTTTCTGCGGTTTGAACGTTCAACGTGATCCTGTGCTGGAGGTTGACCCTTGGCGACACCCCGCTGGTTAGTGGTGTTGCCGCTGGAGTCATCTAGATATGCAACATAGTTCGATTAAGAGAGGTTTTCAGATGCACGGTACGGTAAATAATTTACTTACACTGGTCAAATACCCCCTGAAAATTCTGGCAGCCTCATTTAATAAATCTCTCACTTCTGTCCAAGTAGGATTGATATTGTTAACAAAAGTTGTGTGGAGTGGTCTAAAGTTACTGTACTCTGGGCTCAGTGTGACTCCACCTGTAGGGAGCGGCCAAAGCGTACCACCTGGCGCACAATTCAATTTACATTTATTTAGCGTAGTTCCATCCACGGCGGCATCACCCGTCGAGAACACTTTGGTACATTTATTTGATACACATTTATAAGAGTAAGGGTAGTCAGATTGGGCGTTAGTGCCAGCAGAAATTACTACAAGCACAAGCGCGAAAAGCGCAACATTTTCAGAGCGCATTTTAATTTAAAATTGGGCTGTCCTAGCGGTGCGTGGTTGACCTGACTAGAATATGATAAATGCAACTACTGATCTAATTATGAGTAGGATTCTGCTGTTAAATAATATTTTCACACTGCTTGGAATTTTCGTGATCATGTTGTAAAAATTTATTGGGACTCAAGATTATGAATAAAAACAGTATCTTTCATGTTGTAAATCACATGCAATGTCACACCAGACTTTACCTTTTTTATTGTTCTATTTAGTTTATGATTAAATCTGTGCAATTAAATCTGTGCGGTTCGTGTTATTCCTCATATTTTGCAGCCCATTCTTATTTGTACAGTATGATCTGTGAAATTGAACTAGAATTTATTTCATACACTATACTGCATACTGGGTAGCTCATTACATTTAATCCCTCTAGGTTATGAGCCGCCTTGTGATGGTGCTGGCATAGAATTTGATTTACAATTTTCCATTTGTATAAAACATAAAAGTACTCACGCACGGTACGATTAGTGTTTTAAATTATTATCATCATTATTTTTAATGCATGCAGGCAGACAAAATGCAGTTTCTAAGAAAATTTTCCACATCATTATACATATTTTAACGGTTTAGAGGCGCAAATGTTGTTCTGCTTCATGAAATTAACCTTCTATTTTTGCGCGCTACACCACATGCATGCAGAACTATGCATCTATGCATCTTGTGTAGTGTTTTCTATTATGATTGATAAAAAACTCATGTGAACCCAACTAATGCAAATGCTTGACGACTTGGAAATTCCGAGAAAGAAGAAATGCTTGGAAATGCATGAACCAAAGGACGTCAACGTACTTTGCGCAAAAACTGATGGAGAATGGTTAAGGCACAACATTAGCACTTCATCGAATAAAACTGATAACAGCATAACACACACACACATACAACTCTACATGGGTTTGTGTTGACATTTTATTAACAAGGCACCCATGCATATTTCATGTAAAAATTCATGTGGAATCAATAACTACCCAAATATTTCCAATGTACTTAATCTTACCATCGAAGTCATTCATCTTTGACTCATTTGTGTCCACTGGAGATTGCATAGACTCAAACCATTTTACGGGAACCTCCAATAAAACTAGCAATATTTCTGTCCCGTCAGTTTTGGATGTCCCTTGTGAATGTGTAAAAAGCGACGTCTCTGTCGAAATACTAGAAAAATTTATCAATCTTAATTTTTATATGCATATAGGGCGAACACGCCACTAATCGTGAAGACATTATCAAACAATTGTTGTATTGTCATTACATTAGAATTATTACAAAAGTAAGCTTACATTTTGTACTTTGCAGTAATTTTTGAATCACTAATACATAAAAGTGTGTCCATAATGTCAGAACTACCACTCCGAGTCCTATTCGTTTTGACCGCAGTAATAATCAGTTTGCCAAGGACTGAGGGAAAAATCGGAAGTAAACATCGTGTAGACATTGACGTAGACGTGCCCGTTAACATTAAGCCATCACCATTAGGTGGCGGGAAAGGAGACAAAGGAGGTGACCCCACATTTGTGTATGAAAGAATTTTAACATTCATTATATTATTAGGTTATTTGGATTTTATAGAGGATTTTGGTGCTTGTCACTATTGTTTGCAGATATCTGGAGCACGACGTAAACGCTAATCAACAACAACAACAACAACAACCACAACGTTGCGTTATAATGCAGGGCTGTAAAATTCCCGGGTATTTAATATTTGGGTGTATTCTCGGGTGCTTATTCTAGTTTTGGGTGTTTAATTATAAAAGAACTCTATAGTCGCGATAAGGAATTAAAAGTGTTTAGGAGCCAGTTTGGTTGAAAAATTCAAGTTGATTTAGCCGGTATTGGAGCATAACGCGGCCACATTTTGTACTAAATGTAGGATTATGAGTCGGCACCAAAATAATTACAGCTGGATTCCTTGACAATTTTTATGTTTAGTTTAGAGCTGCACCAATCTGAGTCAAAAATATTTACAACCGAGATTTCAAGCATTTTGTAGGTATTTCGCGCTACAGATTTCGCATGAAAATCCATGCTTATTGAAATAGCAAAAATGTGCATCGATTTAGGTTGGCCTTGGGCCATATCAACTGTCGGAATGCCAAGTGCCAACTTTTCATTTCTTTGTTGAATTAATTTGCTGGACTTTCGTTCGAAATACAATATTTTGGAGTGCAGTTCAGTCCGGTGCACTAGTTACAAATGGAGTGAACTCAAAAGATATGTACTGTGGTTCTTTCCGGGGGCATAGGGCTATCGCGGAAGACAGTTTCTCCTTATCTCGCTGAATCGGAATTTTCTATTTTTTCAGATTGGAGGCTTTCCTTATAATTTTTTTTAGTTTCTGTATTTTTGTGGGGTGCTGTGTTAGCCTTTGCGTCTGCTGTTCGCAACATTGTACTACTGATGAAAATGAACTGGAACAGCCAGAGTGGCGAAACAATTATCTCAATTCGGAAAACCCAGCTGTTACTCCACATGCCAACTACGAAGGAAATAATTACGACAAGGATTCAGTTATACCTCGTGACCAAACCAGTAATTGTTAAAATAAAAATTAAACGTTACGGAGAGAAAAATGTCAAATAAATGAAGAAAGTTAAAACTTAGGTGATTTTATTTCAATATAGTTGTCGAATTTGAACCGGCGGCAGTGATGGAACGACAAAGTATAATGCTGGGGCCACACTGAAAGATTGAGTGGATTTATATTGATCTCAGATGAGCTATCGTGATTATGCCTTGGACTGTGTATATACGTTTGTCAAAATGTACCCAAAAATAATAGTTGGCATAATGTTATGAAGGATGTCCTATGTTAATATTATCGTAATAATTATTATAACTGTTGTATAATTATTGTCCTGCTGTATGTACTATTTTAGACTAGACTATCCAAGTAGAACAATAAATGTGTTACAAACATGGACAAAATTTACGGAAAATATTCCATACGCTTGAGAACGATCCATGCACTTGTAAGGAAATTCGATTATTAGTAGAAGGAAATGGAATTTTTGTTCTTTAGTACTTTTTGTGCTTTGGGCCAGCCAACCACATACTTCCTACTAAATACTCGTGGTAAAAGTTTCCACCGTGTCACCTAAATTAAATTTACGACATGATATTATCACATTAAATCGTTTACATGGTCAGGGAGAAATTTGATTTCCAGACTTTTCCTTAATCCTCATTATTTCAATTGGATGAACGGGTTATTATTATTTTCACACTGTGCAAATATTTTTTATACGGGTATGGACTTGGACTACTCGATTTGCTAATGCGAAGAACAACTCTGTGTTGAAGTGTTGAATTGATTTATCATGCACGCATTATGCAGAGTCATTGATTAAACAGAAACCACAATTACATGTTTACTTCTTCCTTTTCAAATTATTTCTTTTAAATGCTATCCTACTACTAGGAGTACCCATGGTTTGCAAAACATGTACAATTTGGAGCATAGGGTACATTCGTACATTGGTATGCTCGTACGCACAAACAAACAATAAAATGGTCAATCAATTTAATCGCAGTATAATTGCATGTAGGTCATTCATAAAAAAATTCTTCACACGGACGCAAATGAATGCACATGCATGGAGTTAAAATATTTTGATTGATTTTTTCCGATTTGCATATTAAATTTACAGATGACTGAACAAGAAGGGAAGGGAAGGGTTAATGATGAAAGTAATGAGTTGTCAAGTGTAGTGTAACGAGGAGCAAGAAAAAAAATCATTGACTTGAATTATTTTATGTCTTATCAGTGAGGCAGGCGGAAACAACAACGTCTTAGGATTTTTATTCATTACATTACATAACACATACACAACACATGCATACATGAACTAATGCTTGATTTTTCATGACAAGGTCGCCACTCGTTTAGAGTAGTCCTGATTTCATGTAAACTCTTCAAATTACAGGGTGGCTCATAATAAGTGTCACCAATTCTATACTGCTCATTGCTTTTCAAACATTGAAAGCTGCTGCCACAATTTTGGGCCACCCTGTAAGTAGTACGTCTGTTTATACGTAAAATATGAGAGGCGGATAAACCATAACTCTTGTGGACGGTCAAGCTAAAAAAATGTACATAGAACATGACTTGGTGACCCCGAGGAGTTTTGAAGATGTAATAAATGCTATTTAATTCAATTCAAAGGCATTTTGGATGTACAGGACAAAAGACAGACGTACCACACTTAAACACAAGTGTTACACGAGCAATCATACAATTTAAAGGAATATAAAAATGTAAATGTTCACTCCGCACGAGTCACGACACGATACGGCCCATTTTTAGCAAACACAATTTTTATAGATTGTGAATTTAGTGAACCGTTTAGTACAAGTGCGAGTAAAAGTACGAGTGCAAGAGTTGACCAATTAATCTCATCCGTACTAGTATTATGTGTTTTTAAGTGTATTAATTGCCATGAGATTATTTTAATTGAAGTTTAATTCGAGCCAATTTTTCACAATGGACAAAATAAATGGAAATGGTGCGGTAGGACTTGAGGACAATGACACCGACGCTGAAACGGTAGAGATGGATGAATCAGCTGATCAAATCGGACGATTAAATGGAGCTCCGCCAATGCTAAGGCGTCAAATGACTCGGAGACCTAGTTTTTTCGTAGAAGAAGGAGATCATATTATACCTCTCAGGGTTAGCCGATTAATTCGATAGAATTTATTTAAATGTTATTTTTTACTGGTGATTAATTTTTGCTACAGATTATCGGGTCAGACAATGAAGAAATCTTGCCTGAAGACATTGGAGTTGCGCCAGATGGCGGTTGGGGCTGGGTTGTCGTATTTTCCGCATTTATGACAAGTGTCATTTTTGGCGGGACCGTTTTCACCTTCGGCGTCATGTTGGACGCCATTATGGAAAATTCAAAGGCAAGGCAATTAGCCAATCCAGATGAACCCGAAGTCTCTGTCACAACAATCGCTTGGGTTGGAGCATGTATGGTCTCATGCAGTCTCTTCTGTGGTAATTCCATTTAACAATATTGAATAATTAATTTATTGGGTCAAATTAACTTATTCTGACTCAAAGATGGCACCCCTAACAGTATGACATTTCAACATTGAAATTTCAGGGCCATTCTCAGCAGCACTAGTGAACAAATTTGGATTTCGCAGCGTTGCAATTGCTGGAAGCTTCGTGTCCAGCTTTGGATTCGCTGCATCATGGTATTTTTCACGAGATGGCGTTCCAAATATTCCCGCCCTACTCATTTTCTATGGTTTTATTGGAGGCGTTGGGATTAGTTTCATTTTCATGCCATCTGTCATCATCATCGGGTTTTATTTTGAAAAGAAAAGAGCATTGGCAACAGGGATATCAGTTTGTGGGTCTGGAGTTGGTACGTGCGCATTCCCACCAATTTTGGCGTTTTTGGTTCTACAATTTGATTGGCATGGAACACTTTTGATTCAAGCTGGACTTTTACTCACTTGCGCATTATTTGCGATTCTGTATCGCCCACTCGACTTAACACAAAATTGTAAGATAAACGTTTATTTATTTTTTAATCAAAAATGTAGCCTTAGTCACTAATTATGAAATAAACAGCACTGGGAAAGCGAGCCGAAGAAGACGAGCAAGATGTTGAGGGGTCTGATTCCTCAGAAAAAAACAGTGACACTATCAATAAGGATGACTTTGTTAAGAAACTCAACGAAAATAGTCGGCCCTCATCATTTACGTCATCCGTCCGTGCTCGTCATTCGTCACTTCGACAGAGTGAATGCATTGAAGAAGAATCCGAACCGGAGTCCGATGATGAAAAATCGGAAAAGTCCGATTTACCCAAAATTGCTGAGGATAGTGAAGCTGAAGTTTCGGAGTCCGAAAAGAGTTCTTTGTTTGAAACGTCACA
>JAQIXO010002348.1:0-10132 GCA_034700305.1 Protaphorura armata | reverse complement strand
ATTATCCTCAAGGCTAAATTTTGTAATGACTTTGGCTTTGGTTGTAAAATGCGTAACATGTGTTTGGTGAGATGAGGCATTGACACTAATCAAGGAAAGGGCATGTCGTGTAACTGACAATATTACAATATTTTATGTTCATTAGTGAGCCTAATGAATAACGTGGCGCATAAGAAAAATTCGAATAATCCACATTATCAACATGTTCGAAACGACAGAACCAAGTTTATTAACTTTTTAAAAACATTTTCCTATTTGTTATCATTTCAAAATTTTGGTTCGGGACGAAATCAACGCACTCGAGTCCGTGGCCACGGCTTGTAGTTTTTAGTTTATGAGATACGGACTTACTATGTGCCACCCTGTATTTCCCAACATTTTTTGTTCTCCAACCAGTTGATACCACTCGACTCTCTGAAAATCCTCATATAATCCACCCGGCTCACTCCAATCTGATTTACAACTTTTGCGTGAGATTTTTTGTTTCTTTAGTTCTGAGACTCGTTCTTAAGACGAGTGTTGCCTTTTCCCATAAAAACTTCTAAATTTAAATTCCAGACTTCCATACATCGTGACAGACTAGAGAGGCACTAGTAAAGAATCTTCAATCTTAGTTTAGATATGCCTAAAATCTTGGAGAATTTGGACAAGTTATTATGAATCACGACACATAGACCCTGAGATATTGATAAACAACTTTTTCACATAATTTTACTTGTTATGAATATTACGAAATTAGGAGACGACTCAAAGCAGTAGCGGCCAAAATATAACTGCCTGATTACTCCGGAGATCAAACCCAGAGAGTACGAGAAATCTGAGGGCTGAGAGTATCGACATGTTAAAAATAATTGAATAATGAATTAGAAGCTCGAAATTTCATCCTACAACAATCTTGATCTGTCTATGTGATTGCTTAACAATAATATTGTCGGCATTGACCTTTTCTTCCAGATCAGTTGGGTAGCGGCAATGCAGTTTAGTCATCAGTTAATTTATTAACCTCATTAATCAAGAAGCAGAATGAAGGGTAAACAAACTCGCACACGCACATAACGTCCGTTTAATCTCTTATAATTATTTTGTAAGTCTCTCATGTGCATGTGGAAAGGTATGTAGACGAAAATCTGTTGTGCACTTGTTGAGGGTAGTTTTGTGTTGTTCTCTCCAGACTCCAGGTAAGGTAGTAAGAACAAACGAGTTATATGTTATGCAGTATGCCGTGGAGATTTCAACATTTCAGGAGTTCAGATTTGAGTATTTGGGACTCATGGGACGGCTGTCGGTTTGCTGAGCTAAAGCTAATGAGATACAGAGGAGAGAGGTCGTAAACTGAATCAACTAGAAAATCAATTGTTTTTTCTTTGGGAAAGTGAGGAAAGTGGTAACATTTATGGGTAACACCGTAACAAAAATGGACGTAAATGGATACGAAGATATTCATTCGAATTCTAGAACTGATAATTTTAAGGTTTCTTTAGCGGTGAATGAAGTGTGATAGAAATATGTGTGTGTGCTACGTTCTGTAGAATTGAAACTATATAGATTGCCCTTTCATGTTCCATTCAATTCTGGGTTTAATCTACTGTTGTATACCGCAAAATTATTTCAAGGTCCAGGGATTGGATTTTTGGGCAGCTTGACCGAATCAGATTCAATTCTTTTTTTGTTGTGGATCGTTCATTATTTTAACCTGCCCAATAAGTTTGAACCTATGTTTCCTTTATCATTCTTCAACCAGATTTAAAACACGCACAATGTGGATCGGTACTTTCGGTGGTCACTCATTAGACGTTAGTCCATCAATTGCTGAAGGCATATCTAAATAATTTCATGATTGTAACAGGGTGAGGGTGACCACACAATAAATATTACCAGGACGAGATTAATTTGATAATCTTTCAACAATTTACAGTCAATTTGCAGTGATTACAATTTGTCATCTAGCCAAGTTTGTCATTTTCCTCCTGCTGGTCAGCCAAAACACTTAATCAAATACTCGCAAGACTCAAAATTGTAAAATCTTATAGGCAGGGTGTAGTTTCCATACATTTCAGCAGTTTTTTTTTTAAAGAAAAAATACTTTTTATTTTATTTTATCATTTTCTCCCCGGCCAAAATTTATTGTTCGCGTCGGCAAGGGTTAAGGGAACAGTTTTGTACAACAGAAATTTAAAAACAAAATACGATAATTATTGAGTTATGATAGATTTATTGGATTATCTATTCCTCTGTATAATTCAATGTTTTTGTGGTTATATTCAAGCACCCCTTTCTACTTCACTGTGGCGAAGCGAACATTATATTTTGAGAACTGCGCTGTCAAACTTTTCAATCACATTTTCACCCGTATCGGAGCAACTGGTTCTACCGCGGCCTCGAGTTTGTAAAATGTAAATCTTGGGTCCGATAAAAACATTGGACCTTAATTTTCTGTAACCAAATCTATAAAAGCAAAATCTCCAGAAAACAATATAAGGCTGAATTTCAACAAGTCAAGTTGAGAATCCTACTACGCAATCCGTGCAATTGCAATGCATGCGTGTGTTGTGTGTAATACTTGGAATAGATTTAAATTGAATGGGAATTGTGTCGATCATTTGTCTCTCTTTTCTTGTACTTTGAAATACGTATTGTAATCAAATCCTCGTTTATATACTACTTACTATGTGCCTGAAAAAGTTCTACAGATTCATGACCGAGTGTAGGAATTTCTTGGGGATTTGGCCAAATTGGTTTTTATTGGTATATATTTCCACCTCAGACATTTGGATTCCTCATTCAGGCATAGCATGTAACAAGTTACCACAATCTCCCATTATCTAAACTCAAAACAACACTGCTCTTATGAAAGTCTTTTTAAATTAGTGACTAACTCAACTTGAATCTTGTCCTACTACTCAAGCACCCGGGTTAAAAATGAGAGTTGAACGGACACAAGGGTGACATTGAAATCTAAAATTTTTATTTGATATTATTTATCTATTTCTGTATTTATTGAGTGGAATGGTAATCAACGAATTAATAACAGTTACTGATTTTCACTTTTTCCTTATATAAAAAATATCAAAGATCGGAAGACCGGAAATTTGTTTAATTCGTTTAAATTTTATGATGAGTAAGAACAAAAAATATCAAAAAGTTTGCAATATGCGCTAGCGGAGATTGAGCATTCTGATTTGATTTTAATTTTTAAATTACTACCTAGTTTTAATTAAATAGGTTTTCCAATAATTTTTTGAGAAAATAACAGTACGATCTATTAAATTTTTATTCCTAATTAGTAGACTTTTAAATTGAGACGTACTAGCTCATTTATAGCACATTTAACACATTCGAAGACAAGATGTGTCTAATACAATGTAACTCTCCAAAATACACTAAAACGAATCATTTGGAACCTTCCCAGTAGTGTCAGCCAATGTTGTTAAGCTATAGTTTAGTTAAAACTCGTATTTCATGATAACGCACCCACTGCCACTTTTTGAAAGGTTAGACCCAAGTTAAACCCCAGGAAATAATTAGATGAGACTAAAGACCCAGTGCAGCGTACAACCGTACAAGTGTTCTAGGTGTTAAAAGTTTAGTTGAACAAGTTCAAGATTAATTCAGGGTTGTAAAAGATTGATTAGTCAATAAATCACACAAGGAAGGAATTAATTTGATCTCTAGAGGATCATACTCGACGCTAAATCAAGTCATTTTATATGTAATCAAATGGATGGTTTCCTTTTCATTCTTGGTAGTCTGCCAAAATCATCTCAGGACAAAGTTTTTCACTTTTACATACAATACATAGGTATATAGACACATTACATACACACACGCACGAAATATACCAGAAGAGCTACATAAGCGTACATCAAGAAAATTTTCACTTTAAACTGATTTCTTGATTAATAAATATTTTTAGGTGAAATAGTACTAAAAAATTCTATTTCTCTGCGGCTGTACACAAAATCTCTTGCTAAAATTTGATTAGACGAAACTTCTTTTACTAACACTATTTGTATTTCATTATTGTCAATCTACAGGTTGAATGTCCTTTTATCACTTAATTCACTATCATAGTATCACTTAACTAATCCGTAGCTTAAAGATATTTTATATTTCTGCATATCTCGAAACTTCGAAAGATGCCAATTATACATTTACGTATACATTTCATGATTTAAAATCAAAATGAGATACTTGCAGTTTGCGAAATAATCTCTTGCATAAAAAATAAAGTTTTGCATTTACTGATTAAACCAACTTACACTAACTCCCACCAATAAGTCTTAACAATTCGGTACGTGAATGCGGGTTAGAGCCTTTGAGTAATTATCATTAGGTTGACCACTTTTATGCTTCCCGTAGATTCAGGAACACCATATTTTTATCATATATTCATAGAGCAAGAATTTCAAGTAAATTCTTCAGGTGTTAAAAAAATTGTCATAATTTGTTCATTTGTAAACCTGTAAACACAATCAAATGCTATGATAGCTGGTACTAAATATATAATTTCTTAAGGATAATAAATTCTGAATGTTGTCAGATCGAAATAAGTACCAAACAGTTCGGAATTTAATTTTTAATACAAATTAAAGAATTGTAAAAATAGATTTGATTTGAAGACATAATTGTTCACAATTCTGTTGTACGTAGCGCCTACTATGTACTGGTTATTTCAAGGATACGTAAGGACTACACTTCCAACAATTCCCTTTACAAGACTGACCACACTAATTTTGAATGTGCGTGCGTATGTTTTAGTTCAACATGAGTGGGTTTGTTTGAACACTATTAATTTTAAACCTCTACAATTTTTGGGTCAAATTATTGGTTTGTGTGGGGTTGTGTGGGTTTGTGTGGGGAATTACAGAAACATTGGGGAGGATGTAACCTAACAGGTGCTGAAAGGTAGGTCTACAATTTTTTTACCATGGCCGAGATGACATTTTTCATTGTTTTAGAAGTTCCTAGAATAAGTGACCTGAGATTACAGTACACGTTACGTGTACCTGCTCCTGAAGTACAGCCAGCCGTTAGAATGGAATTGACAGGTAGATGGTATTTCCCGTCAAGTAAATAATATGTTAGCGTCTCTCTCCATTCTCAATGTGCCATGAATCATCACGTGCACTAACTTTTAAGAAGTCTTGTTAACGAAACCAGTAATTCAATTATGAGAATTATTATCCCTCTGGGAGATTGCACGATGTAGTTTTACAAGTTTCTCCCTCATTTTTATTTAACTCATGCTGAGTTCAAAGTCAGAGGCAAAATATTGTGAACTTAAGCTTGTGCATTTTTTTAAGGAGATGCAAACGGACCGTGTGATGTGTAATTTTTATTCGCAGTATATATTTGATAATTAAATTATGGACTACTAATAAAAATTATCGGATGAATTCTTTTCAAGTTTATGGTTTAGGCCGAGAACACATGAACATGATAGAATTTTGATTTTGTAAATTTTTGGAGCTGATATTGAGGAATGTGTTTAAATATGACTGAAGTGACTTATGAGTAAATTACGCGTAAGAATTGTGTAGTGTCATCGTCTTTAGTCTTCATGGACTTGTCACCGGGTGGTAGAGAACAGATCATAATCCTGTCACTTTGACAATGCCAGTGACGTTGACGAGGGACGACCAGAATTACATTCAATTTAAATTTACCTGACGGTCCAGAGGGATCTTTGGAGTTTATATTCAGCTACCCAACGGCCCATTAAATTCCTCTTGTTATTTGTACGGATTGACGACACACTTCGGGTGTACAATTAATGCGCTTCTGCACCGACATACGGAATCAGTTCGGTTAAATGTAAATTTTAGGCATAGTTATTCAATGGACTGTGTGATAGATATATCACAAATCGTAACAACAGTTTGCAGTATTGAATCAAATAAATATCCAACACTAAAGAACTGTTAATCAACAAATCAAATCATCATCTTTACGATGTTCTCTTAAAATATTTAAAAATGTTGGTGCATTTATAAATAAAAGTTTTCTGGTACTGTATTTTCAATCCGATGAATCTGACTATTTGAGTTTTAAACTGTTCCGTGAACGAAAAGTACAAGTGATTTATAAATAGACTGACACACCCGAAAGTACGCGAGCTGAGGACCTCTCTTCGCAGAACTGCCTTAAATTAAATTCAACGGAACAACCGTGTCCAAATTCAAACAAATAGATATTAGGTACATAAACATTTTTTTTTGTCGATTTTCAATGAATACGCGGATGCCATTTCTCAATTTAATTTATTCACTCAAGCCCTTAGTTTCAGAAAGTTGAATTCTCCTTTATTTACTTACTTTCTTTTGACGAGCAAGTCAGATTATTGTACACTATAAAACGCATATAAAACCCAATACAAATTCATCTCCAAAATCGATGGCATACTTCACTTATTTTTAATTCTTCATGAAAAGCTAATATTTGTTTTATTGTATTCAGATAATTAAACGAGACCGGTTTTATTTTAATTGAACGTTTTAATTGAGGTAATTAGATGTCGTAAATATTTACAAGTTCTGACGATACCATTTCAAAAACTTGTTCAAATTCTCAAAGACCGACAAAGAATATACATACGTACAATAAAACTTTCAATGATACCCGAATATAAAATCTTTAGTAATCAAGAGTAATCATATAAGTGTAGTAATCGAGATCGTAAAATATTCTCTTAACTGATAGTGAAAGTTCGTTGCAAGTCTCAGACTCTGGAATGGTTGCAATTTTAAAGACTGACAAAGAGTTTCTTTAAGAACCGAGAAATCCATGCCTACCCAACCCAGCAACATTTTATAAATCAGATAATGTAAATCACGTTCGCTCAATGAATTGACTGCAATTTTCCTATTCCATTTACTTTTCCATGTTTGTCTCCCACACATAAATTATACAGAACAGAAAAATTTTCTTTCTCGGAATGTAATACCCAGAAACCTAGTTTGCAAACGCCCTTCCAACATAAAATAAATAAACGTTAACAACGAAGCACCGCCCCTTCGTTGACATTTAGGGTTCCTTTTGTTGTTTTCACTCTCATTCGTAACTTCTGCCTGGACAGTGAGCGAGTGTGTATAAATGACGTAAGATCGAAAAGTGGTTGAAATCTGGTTTGTTGTGCAGTTGTGCCATTTTCATACAAGCCGGTGAAGCAGAGAAGAGGACTGTGCGAACTTAACCACAAAAGCCAAATATCACGTCGCAATTATACTACATGATCTGTGAATTCCATTTTCTATCAGGTTAATTTGGAATTCAATCTAACGGCACTTATATTCTGAAGTAGTATTGAAATAGTCAGTAACAGATTAAAAGGTAAACAAATTCGAGAGGACGGGGTTGGGTTGGATGTGGGTCGGCCGGTTTTGTTGAAATAAATAAAGTCTAATGAGACAGAAGAGAATGAAACCTGTTGATGGTCATAAAGTTTCAGAATCAACTTCAAAACCCCTTGCTGTACATACTTCTAGATGTGTGAATATCGGAAAGGAAGACTTTCACGATACCAACACCATAAAAGAAACGGGTCAGACTGTCGGACCCATTCATTGTGACTCAAATGTGAATAAATAATGAAATAAATCTAATGTCCACAACCTCATCTACACCACTTAGCTGAAAATTAAAGTTTTTATACACTCTATAATATTCGTACAATGGTCGGTGAGTCAATCGTGTACGTTTACGGTTTGACAGACTTCAAATAATTCAAATTCATTTAGATTGAAATTGACCCGATCGATCCGACTTCTCTATTCATTTCCACCCGCGCATCCCAAACTTTAAGGTGAGTTTCCCACTGACCTTTAATATCTAACTGTTGGACCTGATGATAGACCGTACATTGGACCATAATTTTTTTTGTAGCCATAAAACCATAAAACTTCCACAAATCAAGACAAGGTTGAATTTCAAGTCATTTTGATTGAAGATTTAAATTGAATGGGAATTGTGTCAATCATTTGTATGTTCTTCGACTCTACGTTGCAATCAATGGCAGCTTTAATGCAGTATTACCATGTGACTGAAAAATACTACACAGTACTGTTGAGACTAGAGTTTTTTTTTACCGGCTTGACCAAATTGTATTTTACTACCTCGTTAAATGTTTTATTCAGGCACGCACACCATACAATGCAACATGTCGTCACATTTTCCCCATTATTACTCACTAGTGTTAAAAAAATCGTTGCGTTCTAGTGTCTGTTAAATTTGAATCTTCATGCCAGAAGATGTTAAATACTTCAACATCATATCCTAATTATTTACGATTTAGGTGTCACAACAAAAATCAACAGAATATAGTTCGTAGTTGACATTTATGCAGGCACTACTGGCCCGTAAGATCCTAGAAACCTTATAAGAGTAGAATTTGTGATGAGTGTACAAAAATATTGACTGATTGATATAATAAAAATTGTCTGTATTCCTTGATACAGACAACTTTGTAAACTGCGTATCATCCAGACTGAGCTGCTAAGTATTTTTTTTGTACTTTAAAATTATTTAAAAAATATAGGGAGCTTTATTTTGTGAGTTTACAAATATAGATTATCCATCCCATTGTCAAAGGGTTAAGATTGGCAAGTATACAATGATGATTGCTGCTCGCGTCTTCCAAGACAAGCATTCCAAATTCCAAGATTTAATTTTAAAATTTCACACCTTCATGATCTTTCAACCATCAAAGTTCTAGCCTTTCACAACAAAAGCTTTGTCTGGTTTTATTACCCATGTTTACTTTACATAACATATGCATTTTGTAACTCGAACACAAAATAATTTTTCACATCCGTCTGAAACTCTACTTAGAACTTGTAACACTGCCTTACAATTTGGTAGGGCAAAGCAAAAAGGGATGGCTATTAAATAAATATTTGCTTTGGACAAAAAGTCCGCCCATTGTATTTTCCAACACATTGTACGTACTTTTGTATTGTGTTCTTCTGCCCTAGGCTTGATACTATAAACAAATAAATACAGTACACTATTTTTATTGATTTATTGTTAGTAAATTAACAGGTAGCCCAGCTGCATCTGCCGTTGAATGTCTTGAAAATTCTTCATCCATTCAAATTAAGTTGAGAAATTATTTTAGTCTGGTTGTCTTACAGTTTTTTGTTCTGAATTTTAGTACATAGAGTAGGACCAATCAAAAACCAAATTTTTTCATTATTCTTCGCCATTGCTACAATTTTATGTTAATGACGGGATATTTGGATTGATATCCAATTCGTGCTGGTTGAAATGATCCGTCATCCATATGGCGAGCGCGTGCAGGAATACTACATACGTACTATTCAAAGCGTCGAGAGTCTGGTTTGTCAGGGTAGAAATGATAATTATTTGTAGATTTTAGGAACACATTGTTCCAAAAAATTGTCTGTTGTATTTGATGATTTTTTCTTTCAATTTTAAAGACCGTAATTATTGCTCCAGCATTATTCTTTATGCACAAGCCTTGCGACCATCTCACAAAAATACTATATTGTAAGAAACGTATTTCAACCATGTCCAGTTTGGATATTATTTAAAAAACTTTATTTTAAAGTTGTACACATATTTTTCTTGAAGTTTTCACATACATAGATCTATGTCCGTCCTCAAGAAATGCCGCTGGTGGAATTGACAGGTAGTTGTATTTGATATGGTGGGACAGGTAAATAGTACTATATTATGTTCGCATCTCCATGAACCATGTGCCATGAATCATCACGCAATAAAACTTTTAAGATGTCTTGTTAGCAAAACCAGTAATTCAATTAGATTTAGATTTAGATTTAGATATGGTTTTATTTAAAGTGTCAACAGAATCAGCAAAGAATCCAGCAAAGAAAGAATTATGAGAATTATTATCTCTCTGGGAGACTGCACGATGCAGTTTCGCAAGTCCTCCCACATTTTTATTTACTCATGCCGGGTTCAAAGTCAAAGCTGAAGTTTTTGTGAATTTTTGGCACAAAGGACTTACCTTTACCGATTTTTCAGGAAACGCTTGGTCGGATAAGATTAATTATAATATTCATTACTAAGTCTGTCAATTTTTCCGAGGGGGAAGCGACTCACTGCACGGGCCCATAGAGACCCGTGCCTCATACAAGCACTCTATGCTTGTAAA
>JAQIXO010002347.1:0-10133 GCA_034700305.1 Protaphorura armata | reverse complement strand
TCACTGTCATCCTTCGCTTAACTTAAGTGTTCTTACGGGAACTGTCTCGCTTAGGACAAGGCGGCTTGCCTAAATTGTTATATTACAGGAATTAATGGAAAACTTGAAATCTGTGTAATTCTACCTTTTGCGTCCCATCCATCTTGATTCTCTTTAATTTGGAAAATTGAAATCCGTGACGAATTCCAAAGTTCGTCAATTTCAAAACACCTTCCAGATGTAGAATTTCTAAATCTGTCAATTAAAAAAATGCGATTGATTATTATTTCATGTACATTCTTGGATTCCTTTTCCTTTACAACTAAAACTTACTCGTTAGATTCGTAAATGAAACACCTCCAGGGCGACGCCCTGATTCCGCATCATAGTCGCGAACCAACCCATTCCTTCTGACTTCCACACTTCTTGAAAATGAATCCCTAATCCCTGTGACACCAAAGTCTGTGACTTTGCACATGTTGTGTACCTTGAGGTATTTCAATTCTCCACAATTTCTGATCACTTCTTGGAACAAATGATTTGAGATTGAAGACTCAATCCCTTGACTCAAAGAGTGAATGGTCAAATGACTCAAGTGTGGGAACAATTGTAAGGTTGCGATCAGGGCGTCCTCTGTCTCAACATTGTGTACAACTCTGAGTTGGATCTCCAGCCCTTGAATTTTGGCCGCGACCTCACTCGTGAAGGGTACAAAGGAATGAACTCCCTCAGTGTAGAAATTAACAGTCAATGTCTTCAGAGATGGTCCACACAGATACAAATAATTCAAATTGACTTCACAAAATGCTTCCAAGGTCAAAGTCGACAAATATTTTTGTTTTCCAAGGGTTTTGTAGAATTTTTCAAGGGTCCTCAATTTTAAGTCCTCCTGAATGAATGGGACACACAATTTTCTCAAACCCTTTTGTGTCTCAATGAACACTCGTAAATTTTCCAAGAATGGATTTGAGTCCCAATCATCATCATTACTATTAAAATCACTATTTGCGCTCAAAGATAATGTTTCTAAATTCACGATATTATCCAAGGGGGAAATATCAGTCGCAAATACTTTGCCAATATCTTGTAATTCGGTCAAACCAGGTAGTTTGACCTCGAGATGGGTCAATGTGACCCAATTATTACGAAATATTCGTTTCAACGCTCCAGAAATGGTGATGGGGTTAAAGTCCTTGAAATCGTGGTGAGAGGCATAATCCACACTCAATTTGGTGATGTCGATTTCAAATGACTTCAGGGATTTGCAATGTTCCACTAATTTTGGGAGGATGGAATGAATTGCCACAAGAGGGGACCCTTCATCTCCAAACGATTTGTCTTTTCTTGTTCCGCCTGTCAAAGACACAGACTGGAGTTGAGCCAAAATTGGTCCATAATTCCCAGGCTCAGTCTCCACCTTCATTTTCCTGTGTTGAGTTGGACAATTGATTTTCAAATGTTGAAGGTCTGGACACCCAGAAATGATTTGAAAAAGATTTGTGTGATTGGACATGGAGTAATGGAATTCCAGTCTTTTGAGGGGACTTAGGACATTGGGTGGGAATGTCACAATCCGTTGCTCTTGGGAACACCCGCTTGCCTTACCAAATCTTCCTAAATGTTTCAATCGAATTCCTTGGAATGGAGTTCGAAATTCAGAAGAGAGCATGGATTCGTTGACCCGATCGTACATTTTCTTTCCATTGATTTTGAGAATAATTTTTTGTTGGGAGTCAACGAGAGATGTAATTCCCTCATTCCAACGTGTACAGACTTGTCTGAAGGAAAGAAAATCGAAGGAACTCCCGTAACTGAATATCATTTGTAGGATTTCAATCTGTAAATTGTAGTAAACATAAATGTCAATAAGTAACGACATTGTAATAAAAAAGTTCAAAATTTTTAGGTACCGGCAAGTCATTGATTGCTTTGACGGAGGGTTCCATTTTGATACTATTTTGATGTAGACAGTAGTAGTTGAATTGAAATATTAATTAATCGTAATTTATTCCAGTAGCATATGTTATGTGACTGACTGTGACTGTTAAGTTCCAATAAGTGGTTTTATTGAACTATTTGATCAATCCCGCGCCAATTCATTTCTCTCTGTGAAAATTAGATTAGAACGTATTTATGAGAGAATGTGCGCAAACACGATGAACGCAAAACACTTGTTTGCAAGTGCGAGAGCATAGGAGATTAGTTGATGCACTGCACAGCACAGGTTAATCCCGATCACAAATGAACAATTTGCACTCGTACTCGTCCTATCATCCAGGGCACTTTGTTCATGCAAAATCACATCTATTTCATGTACGTATGAGATAAGATATAAACCTGAACGATTCAATATGGTTAGGGTTGTAATTGTAAAGGGTGGAAGCTTTCCGAAATATTGCCAAAAATATTCCGAGGAAAATTGCCGTGGCACGTGTTTTAGATTTCCATTTTGGATTTATGGATTCCATTTGGACCATAATTTTGGAAATTACGGATTACTTGTATATATTTGTTTGTGAATAAAGTGTTAATAAGAGATTCGCAGTCTGTGTTGCCATTTGTGGATTACATTGTGAATGTGACCGGGGGCTTTAGGATCTGCCAGCATCTAACACATTCGGCATTCTTGGTTTTGAGCTTTGACTTGTCTTTCGCACGAGTCCGATTTTGGTCGGACTCGGACACGTTCGAGTCCGGACTCGTGAGTCCGCGTCCAATTTTGAGGTAAAGTAGGACTTGGACTTAACGTAACATGTCTCCTTGGAGGGAACAATACCTAGTAGTCCATTTAAACATTGTTCAGAATTACGTGATCTTTAATGACCTCTGGTGGGCATACATGGGTCATCACGGAGAGCTGAAGCTTGGTGTACGGTTACTCCTTGACCACCTCTTTCCGACGACACCCCACTTTACCCCTGTTACCAGGGTGACCCTACCTTGACCTGGGGGTCACTTTAGTGACCTCCAGTGGATGAACGGGAATTTTCAGGGATTTCCGGTCTTCGTTCGAATAAAATAGCGATCTCACTTTTCCGATTATGTTAAGGTTAAGGAAATGAGAACGAATTTATGGTTGGTTTTGACAAACCCTGTGTAATGGCTACCCCTTGTTGGTAGTTGTTAGTGACTAGTGATACTACGACATACGAGGTTACGTTGACGAAAGACCTGAAACTCTAGAAATCGAAACCTAGAAATTTTCCCGTCACGAACGTTTGTACAAATGTTAGCCGAACATATCTCTGAACTTTTAGAAATAAATTCAAATGGAAATCTAAAATACGTGCCCCGGCAATTTTCATGGCAATATTTCAGAAAGTTTCCATCCTTTAGAACCGTAATGCAGATGCACATTATCTATAAATACGAATCGTTCAGTTTTATATCTTATCTCATTCGTACATGTAATAGTGTTTTGAGATATATGCTTTTTGCACGAACAAAGTGCTCTGGATGATAGCCACGTGTACGACAGTACGAGTCGTACTGTACGACTGCAAATTGTTCATTTGTGGTCCGGGTTAATCTGTGCTGTGCAGTGAATCAGCTAATCTCCTATGCTCTCGCACATGAAAACTAGTATTCCGCGTTTCCGCACATTACGATCTAATCTAATTTTCACAAAGAGAGAAACGAATTGGGGCGTGATTGATCACATAATGCAATAAAACCACTATTGGGAACTTAACAGTCACAGTCACACAACATATGCTACTGGAATTAATTACGATTAATTAATATTTCAATTCAACTTGTACTGTATCTACATCAAAATAGTGACATGGAACCCCCTGTTAAAACAATCAGTGATTTGCCGGTACCTAACTATTTTGATTTTTTTTATTGTAATTAATGTTCGGTAATTAACAATTTCGTTACTTATTGACTAATATATTTTCTACAATTTAGAGATTGAAATCCTACAAATGATATTCAGTTACGGGAGTCCCTTCGATTTTCTTTCCTTCAGACAAGTATGCACACGGTGGAATGAGGGAATTACATCTCTCGTTGACTCCCAACAAAAAATCATTCTCAAAATCAATGGAAAGAAAATGTACTATCGGGTCAACGAATCCATGCTCTCTTCTGAATGGAGAACGCCATTTCAAGGAATTCGATTCAAACGTTTAGGACTATTTGGTGAGACAAGCGCGTGTTCTCAAGAGCAACGGATTGTGACATTCCCGCCCAATGTCCTAAGTCCCCTCAAAAGATTGGAATTCTTTTACTCCATGTCCAATCACACGAATCTTTTCCAAATCATTTCTGGATGTCCAGACCTCCAACATTTGGAAATCAATTGTCCAACTCAACACAGGAAAATGACGGTGGATACTGATACCGGGAATTATGGACCAATTTTGGCTCAACTCCAGTCTGTGTCTTTGACAGGCGGAACAAGAAAAGACAAATCGATTGGAGATGAAGGGTCCCCTCTTGTGGCTATTCATTCCATTCTCCCAAAATTTGTGGAACATTGCAAATCCCTCAAATCATTTGAGCTCGACATCACAAAGTTGAGGGTGGACTATTCCTCTCAACACGATTTCAAGGACTATGAACCCATCACCATTTCTGGAGCGTTGAGACGAATTATTCATAATAATTGGGTCACATTGACCCATCTCAAGGTCAAACTACCTGGTTTGACCGAATTACAAAATATCGCCACAGTATTGGCCGATATTGTACCCTTGAATAATATCGTGAATTTAGAAACATTGAGTTTGAGTGTAAATAGTGACTTTAATAGTAATGATGAGGATTGGGACTCAAATCCATTCTTGGAAAATTTACGAGTGTTCATTGAAACACAAAAGGGCTTGAGAAAATTGTGTGTCCCATTCATTCAGGACGACTTAAAATTGAGGACCCTTGAAAAATTCTACAAAACGCTTGGAAAACAAAAATATTTGTCAACTTTGACGATTGAAGCATTTTGTGAAGTCAATTTGAATTATTTGAATCTGTGTGGACTATCTCTGAAAGTATTGGTTGTTAATTTCTGCACTGAGGGAGTTCATTCCTTCATACCTTTCACGAGTGAGGTCGCGGCCAAAATTCAAGGACTGGAGATTCAACTCAGAGTTGTGCATAATGTTTGGACAGAGGTCGTCCTGGTCGCAACCCTGCAATTGTTCCCACACTTGAGTCATTTGACCATTCACTCTTTGAGTCAAGGGATTGAGTCTTCAATCTCAAATCATTTGTTCCAAGAAGTGATCAGAAATTGTGGAGAATTGAAGTACCTAAAGGTGCACAACATGTGCGAAGTCACAGACTTTGGTGTCACAGGGATTGAGGATTCATTTTCAACAAGTGTGGAGGTCAGAAGGAACGGATTGGTTCGTGACTATGATGTAGAGCCAGGGCGTCGCCCTGGAGGTGTTTCACTTTCGAATCTAACGAGTAAGTTTTAGTTGTAATGGAAAAGGATAAAAGGAA
The DNA here is from genome assembly GCA_034700305.1 of Protaphorura armata. NCBI lineage: Eukaryota > Metazoa > Arthropoda > Collembola > Poduromorpha > Onychiuridae > Protaphorura > Protaphorura armata. The sequence continues at coordinate 4,703 of JAQIXO010002347.1, read as the reverse complement.
TCGAAGAATGTGTACACGAAATATTAATCAATCTCATTTGCAGATTTAGAGATTCTTCATCTGGAAGGTGTTTTGAAATTGACGAACTTTGGAATTCGTCACGGATTTCAGTCTTCCAGATTAAAACGCATCAATTTGGATGCGACGCAAAAGGTAGAATTCCATAGATTTCAAGTTTTCCATTAGTTGCTATATAATGTTTGTTCTCATTGCATTTCAGATGACAGGTTACGGACTCATGATTTTGGCTTTTCAAAACCCAAACCTAACTCATGCCAAGATTGACAGTTACTTTCATCGTGGGTCTAAAGATTTCAGTCGTTTTGGAATTGACACGTTTCTCCGACTCCTACCAAACATGTTTCACCAGAATGCTCATATAAAGGGATCCGGGGTAATTAAATAAATACCATTATCAAATCACCCCAGTTTGTAAAAATCGTATTCATGACTTCAATTGTTTATCTTTGAATTTGTGTTTCAGCACCCAAAGCTCAGAGGTCCGTTGATGTACGACGAAGGAGAGGTTGGGGGTGCAATATATCTCCCACCGCTCATGGCTATGGCATTGGACCCATCCTCAGACTCAGACAACTAATCTTTGTTGGATGTCTTACGACTGCTCAATTATAAATTAAATCAAGGGAGAATTCATATACTCGTGTTTCGTTGACCTATTATTTATTGCTCTCATGAATTCTTCCTCCATTTTACTGTTACATCATCCAATTGTTACAATCAAGTTTAAAATTTTAACAGAGTAGAACAGAATTTGTAACATAGCTCATGGCTATGGCATTGGACCCATACTCAGACTCAGACAATTAATTCTTTGAACATCTTAAGTATTGTGAATCAAGGAAGAAGTTCTATCCTCATATTGTTTCAATAATTTCTTATTTTTGGTCTCATTCTTTTTCCAACTCACCGTTACATTAAAATTTAGAACTTTCAAATTCTGACAGGCCGGACTACATTTAGCATTAGTAATTTTATTACAAATATGACCAGTATTTTCAAACTAGGAAAATAAATTAGTTCTATATTAGTGTTCCTATTAAAAACCATTTATTATTGAAACTTCAAAACATTTTATGATTTTCACTTTGTCATTACGTTCCACAACGTCTTTGTCCGATGATTTGATTAAAAAGAGACTTAATGAAGTATTTGTCAAACATGCTGTTGGGGAATTGAATGCAATGACTAAAATCATTGAAAATCGAATTCAAGATATGGTGGATCCTAATGCAACGATTGTTGAAAAAGATATCAGCGCCCTCGTTGCCTTAGATCACTGTGAATATATAACTGAATTGTTCAGAAGTGAATTGTACGCTTTTCGGAGATCATACTTGTCTTCCGTGCCTTATTTGGTTAGTTCTGGATTCCTATTTGTTACATTGGCCAACCTGTCAGCCAAAATCACACCAGTACGTCCAAGAACAATTGAGTACTTGCTCAACGTTACAGATTTGATTGAAGAGTATCGACAAAAGGCTATATATGAAAGAAAGAATGGAAATGATTAGGGGTTATTACCAGATACGAATTTAATGCGGATCGACACAAATGTGACATTGAAACTAATATTATCTATATTTGATTGCATACATCATGCCCAGCAATGTTAGGGCCACGCTCTCCCATGTGTTTCTATATCTATCTGTCTGTCACACCACCCACTTTTAACCCATCGTATCTGTCCTGGGTTAAGCTAGGGGAGCAGATTTTATACTGTACGCCATGAGTAGTTCGAGTTGAGCAGAGTATGTGAGGGTTGGTTGTATGTATGGTATGAATGGGTTGGTGTACGCAGTAAGATGGCAGGACGCCCGACAGATTAGAATGTTATGGCAAGACACCCGACAGTTGAATGTTATGACAGGGTAGCCGACAGTTGAATGTTATGGCATGGCAGGTTGGCCGACAGATTAGAATATTATGGCAAGACACCCGACAGTTGAATGTTATGACAGGAGAGCCGACAGAAAATACATTTCTAATTTTTGATGAAAAAAATTTTGGCATGGAAGTGACAAAAGGTCACTTCCATGTTTCCTGGGTTAAAAAAATAATTTTTCTATTTTTCGATGAAAATTTTTTTGGTGACCCTTTCAAGGTCAATGACCTTTCAAATCGTCAATTTTTGACGACGGGTTCGCTAGTTATCATATATATGACCAATTTGAACTCCTGAGTGGACTCGATATTTCTCGTTTTTCCCGGGCAGCATGACCAGGTGGGATGCACTGGCACTTGAACACCTTCATAAGTCCGATTACGTGGCTGAATACAAAGACAATGTCCGGTTTTTACGATGACGAGTTTTTCAAAGTCAACCTGAAACTGATGAGAGAACAAATTGAGCACCTCAGAAAGGAAGCTATGAGTAATTACATCGACATTGAAAATAAGGACATGCTAATGTATGAATATGACACTTAAATCATTTCCTCCATGGATTTACTGATATTTTCGATCCCACAATTAGTTACAACTCTGAAAAGTTGATTTAATTGTAATATACAGTTATGTACGATTTAGTGAAACATAGCATTGAATTTGTCCAAACCTATTCGTTGTCAGTCTTCAAGAATAAAAAAATACATTACATGAATACTAGCAATAAATACTACAGCGGACTGAGCAATTAATAAATAAAAATTGCTTATTGTTCGCGCTTTACTTACAAGATATCATTCATTTCAAAAATCAGAAAAGTTTTTTTTTGTCTTTTATTGATTCAATTCGTTCAGAGTAAACTAGTCGTATACTGAAGCAGGAAGCGGATAAAGTTAATTAAAGCATCCAAAAGGATAATCGAATAAAGATAAAATTCGGCTTCAAATCAATCATGACATCCGTAAGAAATTATTCAACCTAAAGAACATAATTTTTCTAGCGAAACCGGAAACAAGAAGCATAGTTTAAATAATAAATATCAGACTCGTCCGTGAAACCCAGGTCTTCTCGGACATGTTTCAAAATGGCGGATTTTCCTTCGTCGCTAATTCTTTTATTTATTGGGACGACCACATTCCAATCTCTGAGCCCATCCTCCCAAGTCTGCACGTAGACAGCGTATGTATCGTTATCAGTCAGTGTCACGTGTTCAAGCGCTACAGAAATGCAAAACATAATATGATCCCAATATATTGGAAAATTTACTGTTCTGAATTGTCGCCTTACTGACAGTGTTGGTGACAGTTCGAGTTCAATTGACAGAATAAAGCTCAAAATTGAATCTATGAAATAATAATTAAATTATTTTAAGATGATAACACAATTAATTCTAGTGTAGCATATTATGTATGTGTAATGTATTTCTATGTTAAAATTCTCTTGTGACTTGTCTTGTCAGTGTGTTAGTTTGTAGACATGTTGAATGACAAATGTGAAATATAATGTTCATTGTTCATGTCCGTTAGCCCGACACACAAAACTTTCATTTAGTTAAAAATAAATATGTAAAGGACACCAAACAAAAGAAACGAGTCACCTTGTACTGTATTGCATTACTACTGTTACTACTGTACACTGGGATGTTAGATTCAAGGTGCATTTGAGAGACAGAATTTGAGCGTCCAAAAGTCACAAGGAACTTTCACTGATATGATAAATAATGCATTTACCCAGAAATGAAGTGAACTTAATAATAACTTTTAATTATAACCCCTTGCCCTTGGCATATTATTATAAAACAATGCGTCACAACTTAAAATAGCTGCAAATTTTAACTTAAACATTTTGAAAAAGTGAAAGTCGTAATATGTTTTAAAGTTTTAGTATAAATACGTTTAGGGTAGAGAGCCAATTAATGTAAAACTATGATTTTTTTCCTAATTTCAAAATATATGTAAGTATAATGAAATTCACTATCTAATTCTATTCTATTCACTTAGAATTTTAAGTTTATCTGTAACGAGTGGACGTAACGGTAAATGGAGAAAGAGTTAATGAGAACAATAAATAAAAGGTCAATGAAACACGAGGATGTGAATTAATTATCCCTTGATTTAATTTATAATTCAGCAGTCGTAAGATACTCCACAAATAATTAGTTGTCTGAGTCTGAGGATGGGTCCAACGCCATAGCCATGAGCGGTGGGAGATATCTTGCACCCTCAACCTCTCCTTCATCATACATCAATGGACCTCTAATCTTTGGGTACTGAAACAAATTCAAAGATTACCAATTTAAGTAATGATTGAATGAGATTTTTAAAAACTGGGGTGAAGTGAGAATGGTCCTACATTACCCCGGATGCCTTTATATGAGCATTCTGGGGCAACATGTTTGGTAGGAGACGGAGAAATGTGTCAATCCCAAAACTACTGAAGTCTTTAGACCCACGATTAAAGTAACTGTCAATCTTGGCATGAGTTAAGCTTGGATTTTGAAACGCCAAAATCATGAGTCCGTAACCTGTCATCTGAAACGCAATGAGAGCAAACATTATGTAGAAATCAATGCAAAACTTGAAATCTGTGTAATTCTACCTTTTGCGTCCCATCCATCTTGATTCGCTTTAATTTGGGAAATTGAAATCCGTGACGAATTCCAAAGTTCGTCAATTTCAAAACACCTTCCATATGTAGAATCTCTAAATCTTCAAATTAAAAAAATGAGATTGATTAATATTTCGTGTACACATTCTTCGATTCCTTTTATCCTTTTCCATTACAACTAAAACTTACTC
>JAQIXO010002346.1:0-10136 GCA_034700305.1 Protaphorura armata | reverse complement strand
AGCGACGACAACGCAGATGCCATTTTGAACATGGACCCCACATACCGCTTTACCGCACTCAAAACAACAAGCTTGACCAAACAACGTTTCTTCCCGGCTAGTAGGCCAGATTTCGCGTGTAGAATCACTAAGCTTGGAATCCAAGAAAATCGTGAAACTGGAGAGACCATTAGTTCAGTCAACTTTCTACGAATGTTTCGCATTTTTCCAAACGTGACAGAACTGGTTATCACTGGAACGGTCTTAAGCGGTATCATTGACATAGGCGGTCAATCGATTCGCAAGGTCAGACTGGATAACCTCCTTATCCTCAAGGTAAGAACCTACGCACGTACGATATGAGTCATAACTTGTTGGCTAAAAACGGGAGAGCTCTAATTTTCACGATATTCTTAACAGTTGATCTTCACTGGGGATCTTGTAAATTTTGACGGTCTGAGTACAATTGCACATGCCAAATTCCAAAGACTCAAAACATTAAATGTTTTCGTCGCAAATGGACATTTGAAGCTCTCCTGGAATGACTACGATGCAATTAGCCTCTTAATTTCGAGTCACGCCAAAACAATGAAGCATTTGAAAATTAGTGACCAAGGTAAGCCAAATCAATTTAATTGGGGAAAATATGGCTGATATTCAGTATGTACTACTGCATCTCCCAGTCTTATCCCATTAATGAAATCAACATGATCGGCCGGGATGGATACACCGTTTTTACATTTGGGGTTCATTTTTAATTGTTTTTGAATTATTCACTTAGCTACTGCCGATTCACATTTGACCCCAAGTGTTCCGAAGAGAGCATCCATTGTTCTTCTTCTTAGGACGGTACAACTCGAGTCACTGGAACTGTCAAATAGGTGGATGAACAATAACACCTGGCCACCAACGAAGTGGAGATATGCTGATGGAATCGGTGGATTCATTGAGGAGCAGCGTTCCTTGAAGATTCTCATCATTAATTTCAGCACAGTTTTGTGGCACTTGAGAAATGAAATTTTGACGGCAATCTGGCGATCCTCAAATACTCTGGAATCTCTGGCATATACACACCCTACTTACCCAGCGTTACCGGTGAATTTAAATTACTTTCCCTGCCATAATCTAAAACGATTAAATGTGACATCGATTAGACCAGTGGCAAATTTGGACAAGATTCCCAGTTCTATTGAGTATCTTGAATGGGACGCGCCAATCACAATGAATGATGCCCTAATGCTTTGCAGCCGTCTCCCGAACCTCATTGAGATCAAATTTGACCAACTAGCTGGAACTCCGTCCGATCAAATGATAAATACAATTTTTGAAAATAAAAACACGAAAAGGATCATTTGTCGACTCAACGCAAGAATTCTGGCACACCTTGCCCAAATTCAGCCTCAGCCTGTGTTCCATCATATCCTTGGGATTCCTGTCGTCCTACGGAGAGAATTCTACCAGGCAAATTAACTACCTTTGAAACTTACCACAAATGATGAATATAGGTCACACAGGTTGAATCAATGAATTAATTAAAATTTAAATTACTAAGTAGCTTAGATCATAGAATTTTGATGTACATTGTTATTGTTCATATTAGAACTAGAAGTACAATGAACTCAACCAATAAACCTGTAATGAATTTGGGACTAGTGTTTGCTGAACGTGTGGATTTATTTACAACAATCCATTCATAAAATCTCTGGAATGCTCTATTCAAAAATCCTATGCTCAGACTATGAAAACTATATGACCATTACACTCGGCGCTAGGGATAACTCTTTCTACTTAACTGTATTTTTAACAGTACCGAAGCTTTCCTGTCAATTCTTTGTACGTATCAGCTGCAGATAACATTAAATGCAAGTGCATAAGTATAAGCGCATAGTATTAAATACCATAGACAATCTGTTAACCGTGATATCTTAACATTTGTTATTAATAAGACCAAGTGCTCAGATAATACATATTTTCTACAGTCAAATAATAATTAATCAATTCACCAATTTGGGGCTTATTGTGGTTGGGAAATGTCAGAAAGTACCGCATTTAGCTCAGCCAGAATCCTGTCGTACGCTTCCTGATTCAAGCACAAATGGACATCCGGAACTTGTTCGAGAGAACCCATTGAATCGTGTCTGAATCCATGAACAGAATTTTCCCCCGGTGGAGGGTAATCCAGATCAGTCAGGACAGAATGGAAACGCTGGTCAGATGAAAGAAACGCTGCCGTTGCTACTCCGACTCCAGTCTCATCATCATCTGCAAATATTGAGAAAATAAATCATACCTTAAATATTTTTAATAATAGTAGTTCTCCGTTTAAAAAAATATACGAAGTACTTACAAACTGATGTTGAAAAGGAACAACTTTGACCTCCTTCAAAGTCGAGCGAGAATACTTGTGCTGAATTGACTCGATGCTCTTCTTGTTGACCGACCAGGACTCTGGACAATTTAAGGCTCGTGATTCTTCCTCGGAAAATCTTTCGGCCAGCGAATGCTTTTTTAAGAAATAGATAGTTTTATCAATTACGTGTTACTTATGGCTCCATAATGTAGAATGATTTGTACTTACTTGAATCGCTGACAGGCGTTGATTGTTGGGTAGCCAAGGATGGGTTTTAATTAATTAAATGAAAAATTAGAATGCAGTTTTTATATCACTATCAAATGACAATTTTGAGTCCCAAACTCTACATAAAATGTGTTTTTTTTTTCTATTTGAGCGTAGATTGCTGTTGGTATGGTACGTGATGTATATTATGCTGTATATTATGTTAATGGCGTGCACGTATGCATGGTCGACAGCTTCTTTGTCTTAAATCTTTTCTTACGTTACCTTACAAAGTTCACAAAACTAAGAACAGAGTTAAACTTTACGAACCCTTCACTTATTACTCTACTCAAGAAAGAACGTAACAAACAAACATCCTTCTTCCGCACTCCTGTTATACACATATTCAATCTATCATTACAGAGTAAATAATTACAGGTAAACAATTTTTGACATATGCAGTCAAAGGGAAAATATTACAAAATTATCGATGATCCTTCATTTCAAACCCATTGCAAATAGTACAACTCGAAGCAGAATATATAGCAAGTAATCGTTCAATAAGATTGAAATTATGCATTTGGAATTTTTTTGAACATTTTCGCCCGAACCAGAAAGCTTAGATATTTAATAGCAGACCACATTGTTATGATTTGTTTCAAAATAAAATTAAAGTCGATAATTATCCAAAGCACGATTACTCTATTGTTCTCTATTAAGAAATGAACTCCGCAAAAACTTATACAAAATGCATAAATGATAAAAATAGAAATAATATTGGAGTTTAAATCTAACGGCATAGGTTCTGGTGATAATTGTGTGAGTTTTAGAAAATTAACCTTGTCTGTACTAGTAAGAAATAATTCTTCCCATTTATGGAATATTCCAGATTGAATAATTCTTTTGATTCGACGTGGAAAATATTTATCATTCCAATTATGATTATGATAGTCTAAATAAATAGGTCTCAAGAATTCACCCCCTTTTCCTTTATAAAATAAATTCTTTGGTTGAGGAATATCTTTCCAATTGACTTTGTCAAAGAAAGTATTCAAATTTCTGGCAGAGTCAAAGTAAGCTGTTTTGTTGCACTGGAATAATAATTTTTGTGGTGATTCTTGGGGATCACAAACAGTCGGTTGTATTCCACATTGATCTGCAAGGGTTGGAAAGTGCATTAATATTTCTAACACTTTCATCAATTTTTTACTTTTTTGGATTCTACTCCTTTCGTCTGTTAATAGTCTGTCGTAATAATTTGTAAACTGATATGCTGAAAAAACGGTTTCAATTATAACAGCTGTTCTAAAATTGAAACCTGTTCCTTCCCATGAAAGTATCAAGTCCCTTCCATGCATCCTATAAGGTTCATACTTAGCAATATGCGGAACACGTTCAATAGTACCAAGTGTATATGGTGTATGAATTGTGTAATTCGTAGTGAGGAGTTGATCCAGTGTATCGATTTTCTTTGCACTCCTTGGAGCTGTTAGACCAGTGACAACGAGTCCTCTGTACGCATTCGTCAATACAATCACCATTAATAAAATACCACTCATCCCCATCCTAAAAGTCAATAATTTTTCCAACCGATGATTCTTGATTTGTAAACTATTTTCTAGAATGTGTGAGACAAACAATAACGTAAAATTCTCTTTCCGAATGAGTCTTTTTGGCCACATTAGATTGAAACAAATGACAGTTATGCCAAAGGTTAATATCCCAATATACCAAGCAAGTTCTTGATATGGATTCAAGTATCCAGCAAATGAAATGTAAGGAATCCATCCAGAACAAGTTACATAATTATAGTCAGTGTACCCAGTTATTATTACGTCAGATGGGGCGGCGGAATGGTCTTGGAAGTCAGTTGTATCTTGAATTGTCAAGTGGAACATTCCAGGTATTTTTGGCATTATTGGAGAACCTAGTTGAATCTTGTGGTATTTAAATGTCATATTTTGAAAATTTTCAAATATAATTGAGGCAATAATAATTCCTAAGGAAATATTATCCCTGTATTCAGCATTAAAGTGAGCTTGATTTGATGGAATTGGATGCTTTGGATAATTATCAATTTGTCTGTCGTTGACATCCACCATATTAGAAATTCCAACACTTTCTTCTCGAATAGTCTGAAAAAAATAGGAGTCGGACACAAGATTGCACATCATGTCTGAAAAACTTTCCAATGACAAGTTTCCTAAGCTGTTCCAAAAATTTTTTCTAATCTTCAGTGGATCCCAAAAGTATCCAATCACTTCCTTCGTATCCCAAAAAACGAATATGACTTGGGTTCTGTATTTACGGACCCAGAAAATTTGACTGTACATGATATCCTCGAGTCGATCAATTTTTGAGATTGTATTGTCTTGAGGGTTGAGAATCATTATAATCTTGTGGTTTGACATCACATGATTAAGAAAGTGTGAATTTGATGGAATGCTTGAAACAAAATTTATTTTTCCAAATGCTTGTAAAATGTCCATATGAGATTGAGGGAAATTGGATGGAGAAAGTGGTCGTGTTCGTTGGTGAGTAGTTGATGGAAATAAAGTCAAATGAACAAAACATACACTCGTGTACTTTAAATTTCTTGCATGGACGTGGAACGGATAAAGATACCAGAAATAGTTAATCCAATGTCTAATTACATCACCACCACTACTGCCTTGAATTGTGAATCTCTGTTTTTGTGTTGTTGAGACGATGGTCGGAATAATGCTAGAAATTCTTACACTCTCAGAGTCTGAATTGTTGAAATAAAGTAAATGAATTTGACAATCCATGAAATGATTGATTATTGAATCCAAATTAAACTCAGCGTTAACAACCATTGTACATAAATTAACAGTGGTGAGGATTGTGATAAGAATTCTCAACATTTTCACCATTTTACTATCAAACAAATTTCGAAAAATTCTGCGGATTAATGCTACACTTCAAAGCAATGCAATCGTCAACCGATTTTTACAAACTCTCCTGTAAATGTAATACCTTTTGCATGAAGTTCTGATCTTGGAGTTTGGAAAGGAGCAAAATTCATATATTATTTAAACAATACATTACTTTTACGCCGATTGGATATTTCCATATGTACATGAGGCACTCAAACGTGAGTGCTGAGACTGAGAACTAAAATATATATTGTGTCCCTCGCTGTCGCTTTCCATTACTTAAACCTGTATCGCGTGTTCAAAAACCAAGCGTCTGAAATATTTTAAGAATTTTTGTTGCTAAGTACTCTCTCAACAACATTCGCTTCTTCAACTGAATCCTGTCCAACTTACATTGTACGGCCATTAAATATTTTATTCAAACTTGAAATGAATTCTAGACTTACAAGAAAATGGTATGAGCGTTTGTGTGTGTGTGTAAAGTACATTGGTGTTTGGTCATACTTTTGTGATATTTGTTATTTAAGATGTCAAAGTCTTCAATAATGCATGGACGAATTCAACTAGGTTTATCCCATATCCCATATGTAACAACAGATAGATACATCTGCAAAAATGGTTGAATGTTTCTCATATTTGGAAACGATTTCGACCCAGATTTACACTTCAACGTTATATGTTATATATTATGATATTATATGTTATATACATGTTATGTTATGCCAAACCGAGTTTGGTATTAAAACGGCGAACCGGGAACAGCTGCCCGCGCCAGTAGAAAGTAGTTGGTAAAAAAATAAATATAGGCAAAAATTTATATTATTCTAGAAAAAATATTTTAGTGTTGCCTCCTTACTATCACTCCAAATACGTTAGGCACATAAAAAGTTTATTAAAAGAACTTTGGAGATGGGGGGGGGGGAGGGGAGTTGCGAACCCTCCCATCTGGGAACATTTCTGTCAGCCAGAAATAATATTTCTACGAATATGTATGGTGTGCCCGTGTTCCCATTGTATTGACAGCAGTGACAATAGGTGGAGCTGGGATATTCGTTGGGATGACATATGGGAGCCCAGGAATCACACCTGGTGGAAGTTCTGTAGGTCGAATTTATCTAACAGCATTCTTTTCATAATCATTGATTTTAATTAATTGTCCTTGTTCATCTTTATTAATAATTAATTATCGGTGTATCTCTCGTGGATAGAATTAATAGACAACACCCATTCAACCCACGACTTAACATTTGCATATTGTGTATTGGAGAAGGAATAAACATGTAGAAAATAAAACACGCCCTGCTGTCTGAAAGCCCGTGGTAGGCCTGGGAATCGAACCCAATTATAGCGAAATGGGAATGGCCTACCCGTACCACTAGGCTGAGACGCCATTACTAATTTTTTTGAAATAAATATTTTTTTTGTACTCAGGTCATGGATATTGGAATCGAATTGATGCGGAGTTATAAAAGTAATTTTCAATCCAGATTTGGTGCACATAATGATCCAAAAATACCCAGAAGTTCAACCCAGTTTTAAAGAACGCATCCTACACAATTAGCAAACGGTTCTGGAACAAAATATAATATTTCCATGGAGAAGAATAAATCAGAAATGCATAATTTGGATGTTGTACTCCCAACCGGGCTCAAGTGTCGTCTAATTGTGTACTACAATGGCACTACAGAACTGGTTAGTGATTGATTTTTGGTGGGACTAATGTAATTGGCAATCATTTTTAAAACATACGTTTTTTCTTTTAAACGAAACAGGAAACTCTTTTGGGAATTGTACAATCGGAAGACCATCTGGTGTGTGGTGTGGAGAGCAAGAAGTATTTAGAGGTTGTTCGGATGTAACCATTCTATGGTGTGTTTGAGTTTCTCAACTCAATTTTTTATTGACATAATTTTATTGTACATATAACATATTGACTGATTAACTTATTCCGTCGTCATAAATGTCGTTTCGAAACCGAATTGGATCATTGGCAGAGTCAACCATGAGTGGTCCAGTCTGTTTGTTTCGGATGAAGCGTCGAATGTTGAAGTCGGAAATTGGAATTCCGGAAGAGCCGGATCCATTGAAATATGTCAAAACTGAATCGGTTGGACACCGAAGCACAAATCGGCGAAGTCGTTCAGTTGAGATCGCCGTAGGAAGTACGGGCAAAATACTTGGAATAGATGAAGACGGTGGACCCACAAAATCTACGACAGCTGATCCTTCGGGAGACTGGACAACTGCCATCAGCATTTCTAAATATTAATGTGAATTTTTAATTTATATTCGTGATTAACCTTCATTAGTTCATAATAATTAGAAATAATCTCTCACCGGAATTTCCAATTCCAATTATTACAGCTTTATGTTGTTTCTTTGGTTTGACTTCCGTTTGATCTTTCACGGTCCTGGGTAGCTTTCGTTCCTTTTTCTGGCGTTGGTTCTTATCCGTATGTTTTCCGTTTGTAGTCGCCGTGTTTGGATTAAGTGTAATAACACTACTTCAAGTTCACGATCTCCACAACTGCAGAAAACATTTTTATATCTTTGTTTACTGTCACCAAATTTAGAGATGTCGTCGTGAGATATCTTGTTGATGAAAAACGCCATTTCAATATAATTTACTTACCTGCGCTAGCTGCAATTCTCCTCAGGGTTTTCATGTCCATCCTTCCACTTAGGCGTAACATATCCTGAGATTCTGGAGCCGCAACCGTGACGGCGGTTGTTGTGTGATTCTTATCATACTTTGATTTCCTGGCTGCTCTGACAGTTTTCTTTTCAGGCTTCCTTTGGGAAGCGCTGATGAACAACTTCCTTGGTCTCTCATTCCCAGTCATTGATCTCGTGATCGGCGCCATGCTCTATCAGTGACAAATTATTTTAGTTATTGAGCTTAAATATTAGTATTGGCCATAACTTATTTCTTTTATTTTTCAACTTTCTTATAATTCCAAGAATTAAAATTTCATAAATAATTATACAAAAACAATTCGAATACTTAAAAAGTTTTGTTTACCTTTGTTTGTCCGGTTTGCCAACTCAATGCACTAAATAACGCAATACAAAACGCTTTTTCGGAGCCAATATCGCAATACGTCTGCCCTCGTCAAAGGTTCGCGGCGTACAAAGGACTCGCTACTTCGTGACCTCCATTCCACACCTTTCGACATGAACTTGTAGGGACATTTGAACTTTTGACCTCTGACTCTTTCTTAGACCGTTGGATTGGATATTAACGTATAACACCTGTTCACATTCATTGGGTCAAAAAATAAATCTCAGAGTTAATGTGGAAACTGGAAAGTTTAAATATTGACAATGTGTGGTATATGAGAACATCGTAAACTATTTTCCTACGACCAGGGGTAGGAAAAGTACCATAGGCTAAGCGTCAATTAATAAAATGATGAATAATATGAGGTGTCGTTTTGCAATGCCTAAAATTATCGCATACATTTTATATTGCGTACTAATATTTAACAATTAGCTGTTATGAGTGCTACTCAGTGCGAAATTAATTTTAATAAACGAATGTAGTGAAAGGGAACAAGCCAATTTTATCGTAATAATTATAGCAAGGTGCGTAGCGAAGTGTGCTTATAAAAAACGCTGTTAGCGAATAATACATGAAATGTTGTTTGGGATATCGCGCAAGGACAATAATCATATTTGTATGTGTGATTGCAGAGCTCATGCCGCATCAATAAAAAATCAAACAATCAATCAAAATCGAAATTGTGATGAATTATAACATACAATAGATTGGTTTTCACATGAAATATACATGTTTTATTGAAAACCTCCCACAGTGCATAAATGAGCTCATCTTTTATTTTTTGAGAGAAATGTAATACAATAGAAATGCACACGTTGTTCAGAAACCCAAGTCATCCAGCGCACCTAAAAATCAGTCAATTCTACTAGCCCGTGATCTTTTGCTATGTACTTTGTGCGGAAACATTTGCAAAGCAAACCCTTGAAATGAAATATTTTCAGGCATGAGCTTTCCTAAGTTGGCGTGTTAAAACATTTTAAAATACTCATGAATGTAGAATGACCGATCTGCAAGATTATTTTGAAGGATAACTAATTTTTTAGAGACTCTGGTCATTTAACATTTTCTGCACTTTTAGTGTTGACTCATGTATGTTTCTCATGAGTTACTTTTATTGTAGCTCTAGTAGTTCATACAGTTAAGGAATGATTTTGAATTATCCAGCTATCCAAACCAAAATTCCGGGTTACCTGACAACAAGGTGTGTGTTGTTTGCTTTCGAATTCATAGCAATATAGTAACGAGCAATTCGGTAATTTCAAGCACTTTGAAGACGACAAAAACTTGCGTCTGAAATTGCCGAAGGAAACGGATATTTAATATCGACATCTTTCGCTACCGTCTGCTACAGATTTCGATTGAATTTGTTTGCCTGATATATCGTACTGCATTGCTATTTGCTACAAAAGATTTGTAGGACTTGCGTTCGGGGTAAATGGTAAATCCAATTAATTCAATTCTTCAATTTAATTTAAACTGCTGAAATATTTCCGTCGTTTGGCCTAAGCTGTTCAACTCGGCTTTGCTGTTCATATCAAATGTCGAATTCAAGTCAGATGGTGGATATATTTGGTTGTCGATAAACAATTTTTTTATACGATTGACGATGAGACAACCATTGTTTCTGTTAGGCTTCACCTGA
>JAQIXO010002345.1:0-10137 GCA_034700305.1 Protaphorura armata | reverse complement strand
TATTAAACTCAAACGACAAATCAAATCCAGCCAAAAGACGAAGAAATAAAATATTCCATGAGAAGATTTAGTTGCCAAGGACACAAGGTTTTGATTTTTATCCCATTCGAATGGGAAGATTTTCCAGTAATGGCCGACCTGAACAATAATTTGACAAAGTTCATCCAGGTTGTTGGAAAATTTAATTTTAGGACAGATTTTTCTCAAAAGTTCCATTGTGTATGGGGTTTAGTTGACTAAGAATTGAATATAACTTTACAACTGAAATATTTCCATTTCCACATTGCATGTAAAATTCATTAGCAGAAGTACAATTCCGTGTAATTTACTCCAGTCCAGTCCCAAAACCTTGGCCGAATACATTAGCCAGACTTGAAACATTCCCCGGTTCATTTTGAACTAATTCTTTATTAACGAAAGAAATACATTAATTATTCGTGAGTTCAAAAATCAATTCAAACTTCGTGACAGGTTTCATCGTAGTCCTAAAGTACGAAATGGATGAGCTATGTAATCAATACTAAATGAAAATGTTACTACATGATTAATCGAGTCATCAAAACTTCATTGTATATTTATTGCTATTAATTTATGTAATAGCGGGATAGTCAGTCCTTGAAAAGCCTTTAAAAATAGAGGGTTTCGACATCAGCTTCATAAGTTCAAGTTCTGGGCACAGTCATTTTAATAAAAGCAATACTGAAATTCTAGAAATGGTATTTTCAAAATTTGTAAGGGCTGCCATTGTTGAATGGCAGCGATCAATTAATATCGGTGACTCTCTGTATTCTTCAACTTGTAAGTCAACACGGACGAGGAGGGCCTACTAGTGACCAAAGAGCGATACGAAACCCTAGCTGTAAACTCATTTCGTGTACATCTCACAAGGGAACGGTACCAAGTGTTGGTCGAGTTGAGTCTCGTGGCCTATGCTACCTTGAAGACCATCCAAAATAATGGTGCTGCGCAAAATTTTTGATCTGAGAAATGAACATGCTCTTTTCTGGAAAATTCATTCCAAGTCCATGTGGAGGGATGCATCCCTCCACATGGACTTGGTCTTTACAGAATCGCCCAGGCCCGGAATAATTTTTTTGACCAAAAATTTCAACGGAACATGATGTTTAAAGATTTGAATTAATTTCCTTCCGTCCACGTTTATAATTTAATTCCGGATTTACGGTATTCGTGAATGATGCGCGGGGTGTTCGAGCGCAATCAACTGTAGTAAGGGACCGCCGAGTAAAACACCATGTGTACGGCCAACTCCACACCTCCCGTTGTTGAACCCGGGGGGAACTATGTCCAAAGTTACGCGCGTCGCAATTTCCGAGCTTTCGGGGGCTTAGACCGCCGCCATCGTCAGGGGCGGCGCGCGGCGGTCAGACGATTGACGGTATGGTGTCAATTATTACTACTTGTACGGATTGTGTGTGACCATAACGCGTGCATTCTTAAATGCAATAGAGAGACTTTATCGATTTATCTGTTTTACAAACATACTGGCACTGGCAGTGATTTCGAAAATTATATTCGTAATAGGTCTAGACAACCGAACTTGAAATTGATCTGGAGCTTAAGACAGACAAGGCATTCAGTACAAATGCATCAACTTGTGATCATATTTCTAAATTAGTAAACAGTTAAAAGACTAAAAATAAGCTTTGTCCAAACTTGAAAAATAATTGTACAAAAATTATTAACGATTAAAATATGTGGTCAGCAGGTTGTATTGCATGTTGTCATTGTTATCGGTCGCGTACTGGTCGCTTTACCTCAGGTTCTGGTAATTGGAGCGTAAGAGTTAGCAGTTAGAATGTTTGCCTTGTAAAAACATTGGATTGGGTTTACACTTCGACTCCCTGTACGGACCAATTTTGCCTGACATACTAAGACATTTTCACCCTCCTTCCAGGGTTTATAAACAAATCATCATGTGTAAAGGTCATGTGTGTCATTTTAAAAGTGTGTCGATGTACATGTGTTAGTATGAGCGGGTGGTTGGGTGGTTCCTAGTTATCGCCATATTTACGTAACCACGTTGAAATTCAAAACATTCTTTATTATCGTAATAGATTTTATACGTACAATGATTTTAGATATAATACCAGACTTAAGATATAGATAGATAGATTTAAGATTAATTTTAGATTACATTTATTATGCCAGTTAAGGTTAACAAGAATTCACCTAGTTTAATCATGATTTTGAAATAAACATTTTGAACTGGGTGAGGCGCAATGCATTGCACACGAATTTGCAGACATCTCTTAACTTATGATAAGAACTAGAACACAACCAAAAAATCCATTCTTTTCCTCTTTTCATTCGAACGTAAAGAACAGTTATGAAATAAATTCTTAATTTACAATACACATTTACTGCGTTATGAAGAAACAGTGTCATCCATCTATTGATTGTTAATTCAAATATTAACGCACTTATACAAAAGCATAGACAAATCAAATGAAGATACACGGTCATTTGGATTTGTCTAATTTTTAAGGCAGTGGGAGTTTTTTGTGGTTTTGGTGGTAAATTCTTCATTTTCCTGAGACGTCCTAAATGGAGGTCTATTGCACGCCAACAATGAAACAAACCAAATTTATTCAATCTGAGAATTTGAAAAGCAAATCTTTGATGAAAATGACCCTTGAACAAATAACTGACATCCTTCATGGTTGGTATGGGTTCAATGACTGAATGACATAACCAATTGGGGTTTTTAAACTGAATGAAATCCATCAGAAGTTCTGTATTGCAACTCATGTCTGAATCATAAATAAATGCAAGTGGTTGGTTCGGGATTGTATATGACTCATTGGTGTATTTAGAAATATAAAAACTCGAATTTATATTTTCTAAAATTTTGTAATGACGAAAATCAAGGGAGTGAATGTCGAGAATTATTTTCATTTCTTGGGTTGCTGTACGTGAGCGAGACCTGGGCGACCAAAAAAGTGAATAATTTCTTTCAAGTAATTCTTGTAAGTTTGAAATAATTTTGATTTGTGGGTTAATGATTGAATAACTCGTCACAAAACTTTCATACCCACCCATCAACACAATATTCAAAAGTGATATTAGGAGGAGCAATTTCCCCTTTCGATTGATTATGTTTTGTCGGAACACAGTGCTA
Source organism: Protaphorura armata (assembly GCA_034700305.1). Taxonomy (NCBI): domain Eukaryota; kingdom Metazoa; phylum Arthropoda; class Collembola; order Poduromorpha; family Onychiuridae; genus Protaphorura; species Protaphorura armata. The sequence continues at coordinate 6,998 of JAQIXO010002345.1, read as the reverse complement.
ATCAAGTCAAATAATTTATCCTTCACTTTTCCAACCATAATAAAACTTGCGCAGGTAAAACTGATGAATATTAATAACCAAGTGTACTTGTCCATTGGTTTTAAAAAATCCAGAAGGGAATGCGGTACAAAGTTTTGCTTGTCTTCACAATAAAATATTCTTTGAATTAAATAGGAATGGATATATACGGATGCATATGGTACTGTCAATGCATCCGTATCAAATGTATTGCACGAGTATCCCATGATTGCTGTCGAGCGTGAATTACCTGGAGATCTTCTTCCATCAAATGGGAGCGTTGCATTATATAAAAGGGCGATTAGTTTAATCCCCATATATTTTGGCAAACACATTTTAATACTTGTCATATCTTTCAAATTCATGTCACATTGACGAAAGTACTGAGACATGAAACCAACTCTATCAGCGGTATACACACTTGCCAAATTCATATTCGTAGTAGTTTTAATCCGTTTCATTTCGAGGTCGGGACCAAACCAGAGGTCAGGATCAACTATCTTTAGACATTCCTCGACATTATTTCCACAATATGGACAAATGAAGCCTTTGGATGTGATTTTGCAATCGGATGACACAACAACAAAATACAATCCAATATTCATTTCCCTTGACCCCTCCATATTTGAATTCCAAAATGGCTTGAGGTATTTTTCTGGTTCTGACCAGATGATCAGTAAGATTGATTTTTCATCATATAAGTCGATCTCGGCCAAGGTACCCATGCCGTAGCCTAAACTTCCTGGATATGTATCAAAATTAATTGTCAATGTACACTTTGTTTTATTATCTCGATTGAGAATGTATTTGAAGCTCTGGTCGCTCAATATTTTCCATGTTTGTGGCCCTTGATTCTTCAGAACAATATTTGTAACCAAGTCCCCAAATCTTCCCTTTGAAACAGGGTCATGATAACAATCTAGGCAGTGAACAAGGTTAAACGCACACTTGAAGTAATATTCCAATTTTAAGTGTACTGAACGGACTGAACTGAATTGAATAAAAATTATAATTCTCAACAAGTTAGTGAATTTTAGCAGTTGCATCGTTGAACAATGCAATGGTAAAACACATGTACAATTTTGTTGAGCAACTGTTTCGAAACTAACATTCATTTGACATTGAACATGTGGATGGTGAGCTTGCATTATTAAAATCCAATGTATGAAGATGTACAATTGTAGTTGCTTAAATATACATAAAATATTCAAGAGCACCGAAAAGACATGATGGTTCTCCAAAATATTATCCATGTCCAATACAGTCAACTCTCGATATATGGAACTCGCAAAATGCACGAAAATGTGTATAATATGTGGGCAAAGTTCTATAAAGAGAAACTTTCTTACGTGTAATGCTTATGCAGAGGCAATTCTAGGGGTCTGGATCGATCGATCGATATATGGAGGTGTCCTATAAAGGGAAGGTCTGACTATATTGTCTTCTACCCACCGTGGTTTGGCAGGATGACAGGAGGACATAAGGCAGAGATTTTTTAGCATATGTACTAGAATGCCAATTTTTTAGTATAAGAAAAAACAAATCCGAAATATATCAAGTAATCACTGTGTTTCTCAGTATAATTGTCCAGTGGACAATGTTCTTGACATTTCTGAATAACTGACTCCATCCTACATTTCAGGTCAATCTCGATGAGTAGTTGGATGAGGCATGGAAAACACTCCTTTAGCATTAATTGTGTACTATCTCGTAGAAACTCTTCGTCTGTCATTGCATGATCAATTTTGAACAACGCAAGGTCTTCGCTTTGAATGTTTCATTTCTAAATAATTTATTTTACAGAAAACTAGGAGCTCATACGAATCACGAAGCTGACATACATACATACAATAAATCTTAGGGTTTCAGGTTTCGTCAACTTACACAGAGTTTTGATATTACGAGTATATGTACATTTACTTTAATCAAATCATATTTAATCAAATTTTAATCTGTAATCAATGCGCGACTATTTTGCTAGACGCAATTAAGCTGACAGATGCCGCTTTTTGTTATACACGACCTTCCGGATAATTTTTCATGCATACCTGAACAATTCATAACAAAGATAGTTACAAAAAAAAATATTTATATCTTGGACTATTAGACGCAATATAAATTTTACCGTTTCAGTTTCATTAGCGCATTTTAATCTCGTATATGAGATCCCTTTGTCCAGACACGTACAACTATTACATCCATCATCGTATACCCCGGCCGGGCGATTTTAGGTTATTAGACAATGTTGTTAATTTGAAATTGGAGAACCGGTTGGTTATTCATGAAAATTATGAAAAGTTTTCTTACTTAGGGCTAGTGGGAGACGATACACAAACAAATATTTTTGTCCATGGTTAAAAGTTTTGTAAAACAAACACACATAGGGTGTTCCGAAAATTTAAACTGCATTAAGAAAACCATGTTCATTTAATTTAATCTAAATTAGGTTGAGTAACCCTCGTAACCATCTCCCTCGTCTGTTGAATATTCAATTCTAGCGGCGTTCTAAGCCTTTTGACCTTCTATCGGGCCGAAACTGTTTAATTACAAAAATCCGTCAACAGGTTTATGCAGAAAGTTTTACGCAGAAAAATGTCCCTTTTTGTGCAGGGCAATCTTTTCCGCCTTCACTATGAAAACATTCCTCAACAAGGACGGACCACCATAAGTACTTCTGCAGAGAGATTTATGCATAAAAAAGGGGTAGTTTTCTCCCGAGAGTATTCTGCAGAAATTTCTCGTCATAGCCTGGGGAGTGAGACAAAAACTATATCCAAGCTACGTGTCTAGTCTATTCTGAGTACTTTTTTATATGGATATTCCAATCTGTGACTACCCTAGTTGAACCTGTTACCCTTACTGTACTAAAGTTCAGAGTTGTTTTATTTAACATTCAAACGTAACATTTCCTAAAACAATAAGAACTAGTCCCAATTGATTCATCATTAGGGGTCACAGGATGATTTTTTGGCAGGTTTTGTAAATGAAATTTTTGACATTAATTAAACTTAACTATTTATACAGGTATGTTGGTTAATGTTTTCTCAGATATCCATAAATACTCTAGTCAGTAAACACATTGAGAAATCGAATGGAATGGCATATTTCTTGCCATTAAATCCTGACAAATTTACAAATATTTCAAATTTTCCCTGCATGCGACACAAACAAATGCATTATTTCACGGATGGCACGATGAATCATATGTTGGTAGCTTCTACGAATTCTTCTGCATTTTTTAATTGTATTGAGTATTGAGTCCAACCCTTTAAGGCGAATCAAATATAGAGAAGTGTAGTTTGTGTACACATACAGATAACAGTTCTAATGATTTCACAATCAGGAATATAGCGTTGGCGTTGTTGTGTCATTACATAGACTAAATGTTTTGGTTGATAATGAGAAGTTGAGACCACGCTATATCTTACTCACTCTCACAGGCTGAAAACAAAATTACAAATTCCATTACATCCTATGTGCAATCAATGTAAACTCTGATAAAATGAGGAAAGAATTGTAACTTCGCAGAAGGCGATAATAAGGTTCATGTTTAAAAATATGAGTTTGTAGGAGCACAGCAGTGCCACGAACACAGTAATAATTCAGTGCGTAGTGCAATGATTATACTTTTCGGCCTTTATTAGAAATAAGTACCGGAAGTGTCGTTAGATTAATCTTAGTTAGTGTGTTTTATTCGAAATTTTTTTATTAGCGACGTTAAAAATTTTGCATACATTTTTGGAGTACTTTTGTAAAACAGCGAAATCATACAATAGAGTACTTGACTGTTGACAATTACTATAACCTAATCCATGCCAATCAAAACATTCACCGTCCAATTTATAATTATGTCCGGCACTGCCACACAAGTCTCATCACCCAACGTACTAAAACTTCCAATTGTAATTCGAATTGGGCGAAGAGACTTCAATATTTTTTGATAATATTTCCCTTCTTGCTTTGCAAATACATGCAAGTACTTGTCACACTTTTCAATAAAGAACGATGCAACATACACGTAACAAAATAAATAGACTAGGACAATAAATTTGACCGTCACACAAAGAAGTATCAACATAATTGGGAGTTCTTTCTTAATTACTACAACGAGAAGAAATACAAAGAGACTAATGAGAAATGCAAGAACGACAGGGTAGAGTGAGCTGCAAAGACAGTCATTCAATTGTGTTATTATAATAGTCCAGGCTCTGTAATTGTTTATACTGTTGTCTCTCTCACGTAATGATGGGATTGTCCATGCTCTCAAATCCGTGACACTAATAGTGAAAGAAATCAAATTCGAATACTTTGAATTTACTTCCGTTCCAATTTTTGTTACCTGACTAAAGGAACCCAAAGCTTACCTCAATTGATTCGTCATATCCCTTGCATAGAATACAAATGGAACCATAAGAATTGTGTAGAATATAAATGAAAACACGAGGAAGAACATAAAGACCATTTGTATAAAAGCTAATATTGTTACATATTCCAAGTCACGGACATTGGCTATTTCCGGAAAGAGAGGATAAAGCACATGTAGTCTATGATTGATCAAGTACATAAAGGGCGAGCCTATGACGACAAGCAGAAATGCCCATGTGACCGAAAGCATCGCAAGTAGAGGTATGTTACCCTTTTTTAAATTGGTGTCCGACCTCTCGTATAGTCCTGCACGAAATTTAACACAGGCATGAACAAATTCAATAATTTTAATTGATTTACAACAACTTACGTGAAAATGTTTTGTAGTACAAGTTTGTTGTATTCATTAACCTCTCGGCCTCGTCCAACATCCACACCATGTGCCAATCAAAAATTAACGAAAGGAAACTTAAAGATGCTACAAAAACTTGAAAGAAATCACTCAATCTTGAAAAATTTATTTTGTCAGACTCCAACAGAACGGTACTTAGTAGCCAAATTTTAATTATGGACATTATTGTAATAACCAAGGCACTGCGACACTTGTCCGTCCAACTTTTAATTTTCATTACATGCTGGGTATTTTGTTCCCATCTGAATGGAAATATCCCCAAACGATGACAGACTAAGATAATACGACCGCCTGCATTTATTGCAGACTCAATCTTATTCATCTTGGAAGGAATTGAATAAATGTAGTGTCGACAATTCAATCTTTTCTGCAATTAGCGTATTAAGTTTCTTACACTTTCTATGGAAGGAATTTACAACATAAAGGACCTCAAAAAATTGTTACTTATCACAGGTACGGAACGCCGACTTCGAGATGTCTAGGTGGAATGAAAATTTTCCATTGTATAAACTTCTTCGTGTTAATTTGGTGAATTATTACTACTGCAACTACAAGACCTGAAATCACTTGACTTAAGAATTGTTACGACTGAAACTCCAAAAACTGAGCCGATCACAAAGTGACAAATACAGAACTATGCATTAAACTTTTCTTAAATAAGGTAAGCACGTATTGTGGATACGGCAATCTTACTGTAAAGAAATTAAGCCACACACCTTTTGGGTTCTGAGATAGCCTTTGAAGAAAATTAGTGTAGGTCTCAATGTGTTCTCAAGAGAAGTAAGCTTTCTCAAGTCATGTCTCTCGGTCTTTTATATTTGGTTTGGAAGTCGCAATCAGGTGGCTGTTAATCACAGTGTACAATTAATTATTTGCGCTTGGATATAACAAAGATTGTGCCCAAGAAATTAAGATAAGTCACGGCGAACAACACATATATGATAACGTATGTACTAAACATATCAATGCGCGACTCTGGATAAGAACCTAAAATCAATATGATAAGCAACCAAACGAGTAAACAACTGGATAGATTTATAGTTATGTACCTCTGATATAACTCATTGAACTCAAATATCACGCGGCGTCGCTGACACAGAGCTGTAATTAAACCTAGCATACTAGCTTAAATATGCTGCCAGTAGTACACGTAAACTGATCATCATTATAACATGCTAAGTAATGGATTACCACGTTCATGCTGTCATCCCCTGTTATCGAAAGGCGTGATGTCTCTTGAACATATTTACTTTCCATGCACCATGGTGTGCTATTTATAATCCATGAAATAGTCCTATAATACAGTACAATTTTAATTGGGCGGAAGTTCTCCGCTTTTTAAACCCAATTTACGTCATGCACCGCGTTAAAGAGAGAACGGCAATAATTTAGGTTGAATTGACTTGACGAACGACGTATTGCACTGAGTAAGTGTTTTTAAAAATTGTAGTTTGTAGGAATACACTAATGTCATGGAGTGGTCTCACGCTAAGTCCGGATCATTGCCCGGTCTGAAATTCATTAGATAAGGTATTCAGTGCGAATTTTTAAGTTTCACTCAAATTTTCTACATGAAAACTTTGGAATTCTCACCTTATGTGATACGTATACAAAAAGTTAGAACGCTTTTAATGAAACTCAATTTTCTTTTAGAAGATAATTTAAAAACCATACGATTTCTACGTTTTCTAGTTTGACCTCATATGCAAGAAAAAGAACCGTACTTAGTAGCCAAATTTTAATTAACGACATTATTGTAATAACCAAGGCACTGCGACACTTGTCTGTCCAACCTTTAATTTTCATTACGTGTTGGGTATTTTGTACCTATCTGAATGGAAATATCCCCAAACGATGACAGACTAAAATAACACGACCGCATGGGCGTGCCTTTATTGTAGACTCAATTTTATTCATCTTGGAAGGAATGTTTGAATAAATGTAGTGTCGACAATTCAATCTTTTCTGCAATTAGCGTATTAAGTTTCTTACACTTTCTATGGAAGGAATTTACAACATAAAAAACCTCAAAAATTGTTACTGATCACAGGTACAGAAGGCAGACGACTGGAGATCTAATAGGAATAAAAATTTTCCTGTGTATAAAATTCGTTACCTTGCGTGTTAAAAAAAATACTCCGTATGACTCACGCACACACTGTGCTTGTCATTGTCATTCACTTTCCATTTGGATTTAGAGAAT
>JAQIXO010002344.1:0-10141 GCA_034700305.1 Protaphorura armata | reverse complement strand
AAAGAGAAGTTTCATAAATGCTCTGAGTGTGCAAAAGATTTCTATACTGCAGGCAAACTAAGAGTTCATGTACGAATACATACTGGGGAGAAGCCTTACACATGTCCCGTATGTCTTAAAGGGTTTTCACCTTCCCATCACTTAGAAAGCCATTCTCGTACTCATACTGGGGAGAAGCCTTACAAATGTGAAATCTGCCTCAAACTGTTTGCTCATTCTAGCAGCCTTCAATATCATTCGAGAACACACACCGTGGAGTAACAAAAAAAATGTTTAATGTCTGTAATCCAATAACTGATTTCAATGCTCATACCACCGAGAAACCCCATGAATGTTAAAGTACGAGTTAAATCCTGGCATGTGCATGTTCGAATTCATACTGGAGAAAAACCTTAACAATTTTCCGTATGTCTCAAAGGTTTTTCTACTGCTCAATTCTTAAAAGTTCATTCACGTGTTCATACTGGGTAGAAAGCTTACAAATGTACTACGTGTCCAAAACCATATTCTCATTCGAGTAGCCTTCTTCATGTAGAGACTCATATCGGGAATAAACCTTTGAAATGTACTTTTTGTAACAAAGCATTTATTGAATCGTGTTCACTTAGCATGCATTTACAAACTAACACTGGAGAAAGTACGTAGTTACAAATGTACAGTCTATCACAGATCGTTCATACGTTATAGGATCCTTCGACGTTTTGTACAGACTCATGGCGACTAACTAGACGTAAAATCCATTCAAATGCACATTGTTTGAATTTTGTGTCCAGAACCGTTTTGCGAATCAGGAAGCTTGACTTCAATTTGTGAACTCCTACCGGGGTAAACCGGACAAATGCTCAATCTGTCACAACTCATAAAATATTTCCTCACTCGTCCAATCTAGCGACTCAGTTTATCATTCATACCACGTGAAAAACCTATATAAATTTTCAATTTGTTCAAAAAATTATTTTCTCTCGCCAGTAAGTATTTTTTTTCATTTTCAATTTGTCTCATCATTTCTTCATACGGTAACGCTAGTGCTAATTTTCAAGTTAATCGAGACCAAGTTGTACTCCGACGCTACACTAGCTGCAAACATAAACGCAGTATGATTTTATTAATAAAAGTTATCCTAATTAAGTGTAAGAAGTTGGAAACTCGTGCACCAAAAATCCATGCATCTATTTTTAAGTATTTCTCGGACAAAGAGCAGGAATTCAATGTGAATTGTATCTAAAACAAAATATAGCCATTAATGTGGTACTATTAAAGATTGACAACGTAATTTTTGTATTTGTAAAGAATGTGTTGGATGTATTGTGTGTTGTGTCAAATAAATATTAATTTTATAATTTTTCGGGTAATTTTATCAGGTCTCTATTTTCACAATTATTCACGTCCAAGTATATTCAGATCATAATTTAGATTGCTAATCTTCTCAAATACGTGCGCAAAACACTTAAGTACATAATCTTAATATGTATTTTGCCATACAGCATTTGCTAATGTACGACTAAAGGATAAATGAATCGTAACTACAAGGGTGGCTAGTAATTCTCTCGGCTCAACTGCCAAGTCAAAACTCTACATCCAAAAGACAAAAAGTCAGAAATGTACATTCTGTTTAAAGGAATTTAATTTATCCAACTTGAAAGTTCACATCCGAACTCATCTTCTACGCGTGTTCAACGCGTGCCAAGCGTCTTTTAAGACCTGAACACTTGAAGTGTCATTCAAGAACTCTTACATAGTCCCGGGGCACACCATACAAATGTACACTCTGCCCAAAATTCCTTTTGTCAATCAAACCAACAACATCATGTTTCATGTCCGGATCAATACCGATGAGAAACATGTCGAAATCACGTTGTGTTTGTGTCCCAAAGTATTTTCCCATTCTGGAGATCTTGACGCACATTTCCGAACCCAAAGAGGAGAATCCATATAAATATTCAATTTAAATATTCGGTGATGATTGGGAGATGCCATGATTGGGAAAACTTTCTCCCAATCATCACATCTGGCAGCACATAATCGATTCATTCTGCAGAGAAACTTTAGCAATGTTCACTGTGTTCAAAATCTTTTACTCATATACACATTCTGAATTCTCATTTACTGCTCATGTTGTTTTAAAGAGTTCAGCAATTACGTGAGTCGAGAGAAACATGTTCGAATCCACTTTAGGGAAAAATCTTATAAATGTCAAGTATGTCTAGACGGATTCTCATCTTCCCAGACAAGTCAAATTCTCAGGTAATTTTCCAATGGAAAAGGGTGAGGTGTTATCCAAAAATATCACTTTAGTTTCAGTTCCTCTTAACAAGTCAACACGCTATGCCTTGGGAGTACCAAGACAAATGGGGTCACTTTGCTAATTGTTTTTCTCATTATCAAGAATTCCAGTTTACAATGAATTCAATAGTAAACGTGCACGACCAAATGGAGCACTATAAACGGAACCCACAGGTAAGTTTTGTAAGAATAGAATCTGAAATTGGGTAGAAAACATTGTCCACCAATACGATGTTGAAACTTTAACGCCAAGTTCATTTATATTTCATATCCTTATTATAGTATTTTCCATTGAGCCTTGAACAACACAACTCCATACGCTAATAATTTTGAATTGAATTGAAGAGATTTATTTGATATGACCAGAGGTCCATTCAAATTTCGAAGATTTTACAATAATTTCTACCACATTCCATAATTATAAATTGGTTAAGTAAAGTAGTAATAATTCAATTTAGTACAGATACAATAGTAAGTAATAATGAATGAATAATCAGAGTCATAATGTTAGTCATAAGTTTATATAGAATAAATAATGGTTATCATGTTGTTGAAGTTGAAGATTGCCGGAGTAATCGCCATCAGTCCAGTTGATATCTCGTTGTCAAATAAGGATTTCGTCGGTTGGGGAGTGTTTAACATCGTTCGAGTGGAGATGTATTTCAAAAGTATGTAGTTTCAGAGTATAGTTGTATTACAGAGACCACTGAGAGGTTGGATAGATTATGTAGCTGAATCATCGTTTATGATTTATACGGATGACCGTCTACGTATAGGATGTCTCCTTTAAATAATACTTTTTTCCCTTCGGATTTTCGTTGCATTAGAGTTGGCATGAGTTCACGTCGGGTTTTCCTCTGTTCGTGAGTTAGGTCGTCAACAATTCTGATTCTGGTACCAGCGAGTCTGTAGCAATTCTTGTAAATCTGAATCTTTTCTGAGAATGATTTAAATTTGACGAGGAATGGGACTGGGGTATCTGGTGTAGATTTGCCAAGGGGAGTCAATGAACATTCCTTCATGTTAAGTTGTAGTTTTTCACTCAGTTTGTTACGTATACAATCCATACTTTCAAAATGACCCATACCATGCACTATAATGTTATTTTTTCTTTCGTACCGTTGATTCACATCTTTGTCTGCATTTCCACTGCTCTGTTGCCTTACAATCACTTCTCTTTTGATTTTAATGTCATTACAGATGTTACTCACTTTCCCAATCTCACTACGTATTGCCTTACATTTGGTAACATTATCTTCCACCTTTGCATTAAATACTTGTATGTCACTCTGCTGCTTCTTCATCTGATTCTCTAAAAGATCAATACGTTCATACGCAACTAGTAATTTATCCATCAAAGTTTGTACATGGCCAACCACTTTATCAAAATTTTCAGCCAATTTATCTGAATTTTCAGCCAATTTATCTGAATTTTCAGCTGTTTTAAGTATTCGTTCTAAAGTTTTTTTCAGCATTTGACGGTTTTCAGTACACATTTCTGCGGTCTGCCTGAGTACATCCAAGTCGTAACCTGGATTTACGGAAGTCACATTAGGTAACGCATCAGCTGCTCCACCACCATCACGATCTGCATTTACTGTTGACTTATTTTTTCTTTTTCCTCCCATCTTAACGGGATTGTTGCTTGATAAGCTCCGAATCTGGGGCTTTAGTAGTAGTAGTAGTAGTAGTAGTAATAGTGTAATCTGTTAAACTTGTCTGTGTAACTAATTCATTCGCTGTCGATAGCCTTGTCTGAGGGTATGGACAACTGACAGAAAATCACGGCCGGTGTGCTGCAGTCACACCGAATCCCCTGAAATTCTTTACAGGAAGTCCCTGCAGTACCCTTGTTGTCGTTATTTGTCTATTAAACTGGTAAATATTAAATCCCTTAGAGTCCGCTCAAATGCTTCCCTTGTCACAATGTACAAAAACAGAGGAATCCCCTGTTCGAATACTACACACTGAACTGGCACTGTAACTGTAGTAGTATTTCCAAACAAATTTACCTGTTTGGTAGATGCACTGCACTGGCACTGTAACTTTAATCCGAACAATTGTATCTAATGTAATTGTAATTATGTATCGAGTATGTAGACTGGGGATTGTTTATAAGTATAAGCACGGGTATTATTTCCTTTATCTCTTTGTGTCTCAGTAGCCACAAGAGTTAATTATATGTAGAAGGAAAAGGAATGCGTCTACCTGGCCTGCCCTTTTCTTATCGATGAGAAATAAAATTGGAAAATTTCCAGCCTTGAAGTCAGTTTTTGAAAAATTACGTCATAATTTTGATTGATTTTGAACAAAAACTCGTTGACTACACGTCTTCAGAAAAACCATTAAAATCATAAGGTTACACGATACCATAATCCGGTTATTATGATGCAATCAGCGTCCAAAATTGTGCATGGATGAGCCCAAAACAAAAACAACTATAACTGGCGTGTGTGGTTTTTCGTTTTTTCGAAAATTCACTTGAAAACGAACAACTGCAACTGAAATTCAAAATTCGTCGTAGACACCACTTAAAACTGGTCGTTCTGGTACTAATTTTTAAATTTTTGACACAAAACTTCTTAGGTTAAAAATTACTTCTTTGGGAGCTAAAAGTTCGTGCGTGTTCACCCGCCAATGCTCGACGAGCGATACTTATTATATTATATGAAACCTCGAATTTTTCTTTTGATTTAGATGTCTCGAAATCCGATAACTTACAAAAATCCCGACAGCAGAATGTTGAGTCTTGGAGCTCTGATTCAAAAGTCGTCAACTGTGGTAGTTTGTCTTTTCTTCGCCCTTATCTTCAAAATTCAGAAATTTCAAATGACAAGAAAAACGATTTTCACTTGGTCAGACAGAGTTCTTCTCACAAATGAGTATTCAATTTCGCCGCATCCAAAGTTTGTTTCTGCACTTATGCGTTTTGCGTGATCATGGTGAATAAAAATAAAAAAGGCCTATGAATGCAATATTCAGTGTTACTCACATACAAATAAACAAAACCAACATGTCCAAATTTAAACTATAGAGCTATAGATAACTATAAACTTGAGAGGCAGAAACAATTATATAGAGGGTAATCCGTAAGTAATCTGTCACACTTTGATTGTATGCTGTCGGGTAACCGGATATCGGATTCACATGTGGATTGATTCCCCTGATAACCCCTGCGATTGAAAGCATGATAGACATCTCACCTTAACATGACCTGTCACTAATTAATCAGAATCGGATCAATTAACTTAAAAAATGGATTTTGCTGCGATGGCATGGCGTGGGATCATTTCCATTTCAGTAATTGGGAATCGCGTCAAAAGCCTAGACCAATTTTTTTACCAAAAATTTCGAATTTATTTCATCCCCTACAACTTCTCGAGTTGTTTTCTACAAAAGTCAATTTTTGTTAATTTTCGAAAAAAGAAATTTACAAAAATCTTGTACTTCACGAATTACCCTTATACGCCGTTCAACTTTACATGAATATTTTGTGACAACTGCTTCACTAATCAGATACTTAAATTTTGCCTATCTACACAATATTTTCCGATACCCTATTAAAATAAAACTTACACCTCAATTTGGGGGAAAATATTTGAGACCGTCTCGTACGGTGCATGTGCAAGTTGGATTTTTTTTTTACAATTTCTTACAATTCTTTGAAAAGAAAGTAATAAATAGGGAAATTGTATTGTATTGTAATTCCAAATTGGACAATTTTATCTTCCTGAGTTTATATAATAGAGAAACTCCCGATTGTTTTACAACTTCCTTATTCAATTAGGAACCAAATGGTCTCGTTTTCTTAACTAAAGGTTTCTCGTTTAACTTTTTTATATTTGCTTTCATCGATTGTAGAAAATCACAACAATGGCAACTTCAGGTCCAGAATTATAAAATGATCATGCAAATCAACTTTCGAGTCTGAAAATTATTCTACTGAACTCATAGTTTTTATTTCGCTCCAATGGAGTGCTTGGTTTAATCTTTTCTGAATTTATCTCCTCCTGTTCGATTTGCCCTAGAAAAATGTGGTACACCATGTGAATAGAGAGAGAGAGTTATTCAATGAACATTGCCTACCAATCGAAAGGTCTCTAAAAAAATATGCCACTATGGAAGGGGCCTTAAAAATATGGCTTTGAATAATACCAATACACACAGTTTCAACAGAGGTAACAATGATTTATTAAGAGACGGAACCAATATTTATTTTGATTATTATGTTGAAATTGCAGAGTCCACTGGTAGGTCTATCGATCAGGTCAGGCCATGCACGTCAGCAGGTATCATAATTCTTCCACACAGAAGTCAAGAAGCGTCGTAATACCCGTGCATCTTGAGAGTAGAAAAGATGGCAAGATTCATGATGTCAGGTGCTTTGATGTAAAAAACTATTTTGTGTTTTCCAACAAAATCGCAATAAGAAAATTCAACAAATATTGAACCTTAAGACCCGATTAGAATTAAATGGAACAACAAAGGAATAGGAAATTCATCCTTAGTTTTTTGAATTGCAATGAAAACTCTCCGTAAAATGAGAACACTATGATATTAGAAAACTGTATGTACTGGATTTTTTGGGTTGTAGCCCACGCTCTTTTCTTTTTTTTGAAAAATCATTTCAAATTCATTTTGGAATATTTTAATTCAAAATAGCGTTCAAAATTATGACAATATTGATTTATCCAAAATTTTGATGGAACGTTATCACGTATAATGAATTTTGAACGTTCAAAATAAATACTGAATTTCTTGAAAATCTTCATTTTACAAGAAATTAAAAAGAAAGTGCAAAATTGATTAATAAGGTTCCATAAAAAAATCCAGAATTTTAATTTGAGTTATGCCAAAAACTGACAAGAAAAAAAATTTCTAAAGAAGAGCATGGACTGGGCATGTCATATTTTATTTCTAGTCCACTATAAGTGAGAATCAGGCGTAAGGTAATTTACGTAATCATGAATCATGATTGTGCCTCGTATAGGCCAAGGAACTTCGTACCCCTGTGTAATTTAACGTAATTTCAGATTCGGAACAGGAGTAAGGTTCGTGGTGCCAGCAGGTGCCTTGCTTTGATGGTTTATAAGAATTTAGTGCTTCAAACTAAAATCGGGATCAAACCAATTATCACAACTGAAATAAAATTCAAGGGAAATTAAAGGTTCAGACCCAAGCAGAATTAAATAAAACAAGAAAGAAATCGTAAATACACTAATAGTTATCATGTTCTGGAAGACGTGTAATGAGTCAGAACTAATAATATTTTGATCTTACGATTGGACAGATTGTCAAAGGTAAAGAACAGCTTACGTCAATGTAATGTACATTGACATTAAGGGATTGTCTGCCAAATACCGTGAATTACTTCTAACGTAGCATAGGAGCTGGGTGGTTGGAATTGGTCTACATCGGTAGACTAATTCCAATAAGTAATGCTTACTAATTTAGTCAACATCGTGAAATGAAATCATCATCATCAAACCTTAATTCTTTCAGGAAAAATACATGATAAGCGTGGTTATCCCCGAAGAATATTTTTTTTGGACATTTTGAAGACTACAATAAAATCTTTGGATCAATTTTGTGTCTTATTCTGTCTTGGTTTTATTCAAATGAAGTAATTATTCACTACAGGTTTTTATCAAGCTTTGCTTCATTAATTAGTTTCTGTAGTCTATTAAACTCATTCTTATTTACATGGAGTCTGAAATTTTCTCCAATGAATCCAACTTTTTTCAAAACTCCAGGGCGTGCTTGGACCTGAACTCCTTTAGCTTCAACTTGTTTTCCAGAAATATTTGTAAATCAAGTTTCAGGATAGAATATAGCATGCCATACAAATTTAATTGATGAATCGAATCGTATAAACTCCTTGGAATATGGTATGAACTGGGCCACTTCCCTCGGAGGAAAAAATGTGAACCTGGCTTGGATTACTGGTAATAAACACAGTTCCAAACATGAAAAGTAACATTAACAGTGATTTATTCAGAGACAGATACAATATTATGATCATTAGGATTGAAATTAATTAAACTGCAGAGTCCGATGGTATTTACATCAGGTGAGGTCAGGTCAAGTATTCATTGGACTCGTGCTACTGTTGAAGCAAGGAAATATCAGCATTAATTTCAAATGCAATTGTACGATTTCTTTTCATTGTATACGTAACCGATTTAACTAGAAGTCTAAAGGCTAGTATTGAATGAAATACCTCTTCAACTTGTTCCAAATCTTCCGGATCGTCGACGTCTTTCTGGTTCTCGTGTGATTGTCCATTGGGATTGGGATTCAGTGACATCATTCCAGGAACGAAGGGAAGGAAAACAGGAAGGCCAAAGGTTCTGATATTTGGTACAAAGGATGATATGTTTTAATTAGGATATTTGAGCAGAGTGTCTCATTAAGTAAAACATGGCCGATGTGACCAGATTCTCGCGATTCAACATCCTCAATGCGTTGTGTAGATGTGTAACTGATTTATATATCAACGCGTTATCGTTTCAACCAAAGGACAAGTTCCGATGTAATTTTTAAAAATGAGGACAAATAGGTAAGAGACATACGGAAATGGATATCCAGGATTTGGGAAGTCCAGGGGACCAGAGAATGTGACAGAAACCATTGGAATCCCATCAGAAATTGGCACGGCAAGCAGCTCTGTCGGTTCAATTTCTTGTGACGGGAGGATTCCGTATATCCGTATTGAAAGTCAAGTTGAGCAAATCCATGTCCAGAGAATTGTTGACCGTTGTCGCTCCAATTGTAGGTCAGTTAAAAATTTGGTTTCAGGTGTCATTGAGATATTCCTGAACACTAACTAAATTACCAGGGAATGCTCGATGCGGTTTCCCGAGTGGGATTGGCATCATGCCCTCAGAACCATGGACAGACAATACATCAATACAGGATCCATCCAGGGTCACATTGTCCAGAGTATCTCTTGCTTGTTCCGCTTGAGCAGCGGTTTCGAAGCTAATGTACGCGGTGATATCCATTTTGCATTCCTATGAAAGGATCCCCCTTTTTTCATACCTTTGGGAGGTGGAGGTCCAACATGGTGAGTCGGTGGTCCATAGCGGCGTTGACCTTTGGTCTGTTCCACCCTCATGTGTGGGTTTCGCATTTGCATTTAAGTCATACATACAATACAAATATATAGAAATAATAATAATCATATTCGTCGTCTGAAGTCTGAATTCCTTCCTTCTCTTGGGATGGAATGCCGAATTGGATGGATGACTGGAAACTGGTACGTTACATGCTGGGGACCATACGCATACCTCATATAATGACTCTTCCTTGTTGGACAATTAAATTGTAAAGTTGGTCGTGCAACAGAATAATAACAACCAACCAACACGTGTGTATATAATCATAATAAACGATAATAAACCTTACAACCTAACTTTCAAATTGCACTTGACGTCATTTATTTTTCAATTGAAGGACATGGACCATAATATCAATTGTTAGTCTGGAATGAAAGTGAAAGTGGGGTACCGTATGTTGAAACATACATGTTGCGCATTGGTTGTTTTTGAATTGAATGCATTCAATATATTATAACATTTGGATCAATCATATTTTCTGATAAAACCTTAAATTATTATTGATTAATTTCCAAAGAGCTTAGAAGTAACCTAGAGTGGCAAAGATATTGGCTTTGACCGGATTCAAACAACGCCGACCCGTCCCCGTGTGAAGAAACGGAAACGGAGTTTTTGTTGAATTTTGCTAACGTTGGTATGGGAATCCAAGATTTCATGACCACCAGGGAGACTTTTTGGACGAAAGTTGGTCGGTTGCCGCGGTGGCCCGAAAGTTTGTGAATATTTCTCACACTTTAAGT
>JAQIXO010002343.1:0-10142 GCA_034700305.1 Protaphorura armata | reverse complement strand
TATTTAGCTAAACACATGACTTCACACACTTCAGACAAACCATACAAATGTGATGTCTGTAGTGAGAGTTTTATTAAAGAAGATAATTTTCGTATCCACTACAGATTTCACACGGGGGAGAATCCTCTCAAGTGTGACAAATGTGACAAGAGTTACGTAACTCTGAGCGGGTTAAATAAACACAAAGTGAGTTGTTATGCAAGTGCTGGACTTATTCTAGAAACTAACAGTAATGATAATAAGGTGACTGAAAAACCATGTGTATGTGAAATGTGTGGGAAATCCTTCTCTGCCGGTTATTTGACAGAACACATGAAATATCATTTGAAAGAGAAACCATTCAAATGTGAAACATGTGGGAAAAGATTTTTAAGACAAGCCCATTTAGATGCACACACTAAAATACACACGGGAGAGAAACCTTTTGCGTGTGAAACTTGTCAGAAATGTTTTGCTACTTCTAGAGAGTTAACGAGACATGAAGTTTGTCACACGGATGAGAAACCCTTCACTTGTGAAACTTGTGGTGAGAGTTTTAAAAGAGCCAGTAGTTTAGTTTTACATCAGAGTGTACATACTGGAGCCAAGCCTTATTCTTGTGTACATTGTGGGATTGGATTCACAAGGTTGAGTAGTATGAAGCAACATGTGAGGAATAAACACAAGGAGGCAGAGGCAAAACGGGTAGAGGCTGAAGTTCCGTTATCGATACCAACACCAATACCATTACCGGCGTCCGTGAACCACCCTTTGACTGCCTTAGCCAACCCAGCTCCTCCGGTGCCCTTAGGTGATGGTGATGGCGATTGCACAACTCCGATGGACCTCTCTGCGTCGGCGACTGCACCTAAGAAAGTACAAGGGACAGAGATTAAGAAAGACGAAGATAGTGTTAATATTGGAGAGACCGCAGGTGAAGAAATTCAAATCAAGGACAAAGACGTTGAGGTTGAAGAGAAGTGTGAAGTTCCGAATGATGTTGGAGTTATTATTTTGGCTCAAGAACAAGTGAATGTATAGGTATTAATCGCATTTACAAAAGAATTGGATTCCGAATGGGGAGTCGGGACACAAGTCAATATTTCAAGTGTTGAAGTCAAGGTGTAGGTGTAAAAAGTTCAATACTTTTTGTTTTCGTGTGTTTTCGTTATTATTGAATTTTGTAAAGTTTAATTTTTCTGACACAATCGTTCTAACAGGGGAAATACACGTGAAACGGGAAACGAGTATTGAATAAAACGAGCGTTTTGTACAAGTAACTTATGTTTTTATCGTGTATCTTCTACTTGGGATGAGACACCAGCAAACTTTTTTTTTGATAGTCTTGAGAATCATCAGAATCAACACAGTATGGAGTGAGTAATTCTACAAATGGCTAAAGTGCTAAATGAATCACTTGCTTATGTAAACTAATGTAAAGAGTACGATTGGACAGACATATACTGGCTCATCCATAAAGGTAGGGAGAGTAGGGACTGGGACATTCACGGTTCATCATCTCTATACGTAATATTGTACGGGGTGGTCCGTGGACAAGTCGTACGTTGACAATTAGAGTAGCGTTAGGATTTAATTTTACCAAGGTTGAATTGGCAGAATTAGCGACGTTGAAATTGACTGGTAATATTTGTGAGGCTGCACTAGAGCACGTGTTATTACGTGTATCCCCAATTTTACTAATTTTAGTTCCCGCGAAACGAAGTAACATCAAAGGAAACCAAAATGATATCTTAAAATTTTCATAACGAAACTGAATCGAAACTGACAATTTTATTTCTTCGAATTATTGACCGGAATCTATATAAGCATTGGGAGGACTAGATCAAATGTGGACTTGGACTTTGGTCAGTTACAAACGATAAATAATTATTAAATCCGACTTAAATTCTGTACAAAACATATGTACATTACGAATTATCCTAACCTCAAACTATTACGTGGTAACATTAATACGTACAACGATACAACATGCAATTCAATACAAAATAAGAATTCAAGGCAAGGGGGAAACAATTTATGGTCTGGCCTGTAGTGACTCGTCTACTTTTATTCATTGTTAGAACGAGGAACGTACAATTCTTTGCTTTTAACAATAAGTGTTTTTAAGAATTTTCGAAGTATGTGTGTAATGTTTTTGTTGGACGACCCTGTAGCCGTAATACTGTTCATTTCCTTACTCGTGTTGAAACACTTTCACTTGCATGCATGCATGCATTTCATATTCACTATGCACATGCACGTGTACGTGTACATAATATGTTTATGACTGTATGGTATGGTATGTGTCTTTCACCTCCAAATTTATTTCAACTTTCAATGTGTGGCGGGATACTTATTGGAGAGTAAAGAAAGAGACAATTTGGTAGATGCAGTTCTGGACTCTGGACTTTGAACTTGATAAATTGATAAATATATCCATAATTCCCATTCCCATATGTTTTATGTCAATGAAACTTTAGTCCCAAAAATATTTTAATATTGCTCAAAAATATTACACTCAGAATTGTGAATTCGTGAACGTACAGTACGGAGAACGGACGAGGTAATAAATCAGTTAAATTGCCCAGATTAAATTTAATTATATTGTAATATCCAGGGGTTTCCTGACAAAAAATCAGTCGTAGCATACTTATCTTAATTGAATATTGTTTATATATGTGTTTCTGGTTTTCGGGATTCCCTAAAAGTATACCGGTTAGTCACTAGTCGTAATCCGAATACCGGCATTTTGATACATTTATTTACACATTGAGGAATAGTTCGGTTTGGTTGTTACTGTTACGTATTATATTCAGGTGTTGAACTGGATGAGCCAACTTTAACTAAATTGTGAGATTGTGACGGTCCAACAACAACAATTGCATTGTTGAACTTGATAATAAGACCATTACATTATGGTTTAGGTATATACAAATACCAAACCATTACAATGTACAAGTACTTTATTTATGATCCAAATATTCAATTTAGACAAATGGCACGTTAGATAAAATTCAAGCAACAATTTTTGATTGTAGTACGTTTTAGGAGGATCAGGAACATGACATTATGTATACCCATAACTGACAATTTAACTCCGTTTCCTAGGTAGATTTGTGTTTAATTTTTAAGTCGTTCTTATAATTTATGAATGTTTTCAAACAGATTTGTCTAATCATCTGACTGACTGACAATGAGTATGAATAATCACGTAATGGACTTAAACGGCATGGATCACCAAACAGAAGAGCTGGGTATCGTGACCACTGAGTTACCCGATCCACATATTACCATGTCAACCTTAAATAATAATCAGGTACGTAATTTAAAAAAATAACTGACAAGGAAGAGACATATTATACATATCTCCCATCATCTAGATACAAAATATTTGTCCTGGTTTTTGTGCATAGTCTGACAATAAATAAATAAAAGTTCGTTTGGACAAATAATAGAGGAATCTTAATTAAGTAGCATGTCCATTTATATGGTTTCATGTGACGTAATAAGTGATTTATTCAGACAAAATTATACTTAATTTTAATTCTTCCTTATGATTTATGGTTGTTTTGAAACAGATTCGTTTAATCATCTAAGAATCCCTTGTGAGAGTTTGAATGATCTCATTTATTTACTCTTCTCAATTGGGATTGGGACTGACTGGGTTAAATAAAATTGGGATTTAATTTCGAACAAACGAATTTTCCAAATAAACACGTGAATTAATTTATTGTCTGGCATGGTTATGCATAAAACTGATGATAGTTTTTCGTGTCAAATTTGGATCAGTAAAATGTCTTGAACTAACGGCGAATAAATACTGCATAATTATTCAAATAAAAATATATCACTCATCATGTCTTCCGGTCTACTGACCATTCAACCTTGAGTCCGTGCACCGAATTGCACTCATTTTACAAATGGCTCCTCCCCCATAAGTTGTAGCGGGCACGTGGACCTCCTCCCCCTGAAACTGTTCCGGGAAACCCCCGCAACAGCTTCTGGGGGAGGAGTCATTTGTAAAATGAGTGCAATTCGGTGCACAGACTCAAGGTTGAATGGTCCGTAGTTCAGGAAATTCCATTGAAAAGTGATATGGAATTCATTGTTTCTCCAATTTTCATTGTTACTGAATCTTAAGTTTCATGTGCTTTCAGGCAGAAGATGTGGTATTCCATAAGATTATACACAGAAATTAGGAGTCCGTTAGATAGAAAATTATTTTCCGAATCACTCAATACATTTACTTCAACTTGATGGGAATAAACCGACGTTATAATTTCTAATTTGAACCTTATTATTTCTTAGGTATCCAACGGTCAAGCTTTGTCAAGTAATATGGATTCTGACAATATATCCTTGGAACCTGAACTTGATGATAACCTAGCACAGAGTGGTTTGGATCATGTTATTGGACAAGAGGAATCTCCATCTGAAGTTGATGGATCAGATTGTCCAGAGACGGAATTTGAAGAAACGGACGAGGGAATAGCGAGTGAGGAAGAAGCCAGGAAGAATGCAGCCAAACCACAGAAGCTTCAATTCTCTGTAATTCATATTGACTGTGGCCGAGTTGATAAAGCGATTAAGAAGGATCCAAATTATGTGCCGTCAGCGCGACCGTTAACAAATACGGATCGAGTCGAGTTTATTGTGAATTATTACAATGACAAACACTCTGAACAAATCAAAATTAAACGCAGCCCAAGAAAAGTGCCAAAACTGGATCCATTTCAACGGAAACTTGACTTTTCATCTTCACCATCAAAAACCGTCAATGACATGGAAATCGATGATGATATTTTACCAAGTTCGCCATCAGAAACCTCATCATCTACAACTTCACCAATGCCAGTCCGTAGTACACGCACTAAGAAGAAACGAAACGAGTACATACCAAGAAAATATTTTGGAGATTTCTGTAGTGAAGATTTTGATCTCAAAATATATTCCCAGAGAAACGAGGATATGGATCCTGAGACCGGCGAAGTTTTCACAACTTTGAGTAAAATTCGATTCCTCGTCCACAAAACAAAATATGAAATATTTGCTCTACCAAGTGGTTTCTCCCGTTACGTCGTTCAAAATTGGGCAGATACAACATTTCCCTTGTCAATTGCTTCAGCCATTTTAATGGAGAATTCAACGGGTGCCAAAACAATCAAGAGTCTTGTGGCGAACAGATACTTTTCAAAGTTCAGAATGAGAAGCAAAGAGAGTTTGATGAATGATTCAAGATTCTCTCCCCAAATTATTACCAGTTTCACAGCGACAGTGAAGAATGATCAAATTAAAAATATTCTTCAAGTCAATCCCACTTCAGAATTAAAACTAAAGACTGGATTCGACTCTATAAAATTCACAGCAGGTACGAATATCACAAATTATGCCACCCTGTGCTCTGCCCTATCTGAAATTCATAACAACAAGAATTTGGAGAGGTCAAGGGAATACCGCGGGTACTTCACCCAGGTCAACAGTAATATAAGTTCCTACTTGGATTACTGTGTTCTGCATGAACTGCACGAACTGATATTCTACAACGATTTGACCCAGGACGTGAATGATATACGGAAACAATCCAAGTTGAAAGGTTTTCAAATTTTTCAAAAGAATTTTGAAAAATACGTGAAAGCAGAAAAATACTGTGTCACTTATGCTGGGAAGAAGTCTATAGAACATAATTACATGCCGTCATTTGAAGAGTTATGTGAAGACATCAAACGAACCCTCCTTATCCGTCTGTCATTGCCAAGTTCAAAGAGTGGACAGTTAAAAATTTTAGACGAATTGAAGTTATCTTGTAAATTCACAAATCAGAAGAACTACAATAGTGAGAATTTCATGAAGTGCCTGGAAGGAGTTTATTACGATGAAACTGAAAATAAGAACTTTTGGAAAATGACCGGAAACTGGTACCACGTTCAGAATTCATACATTTACGACGTTGAATTTCGATTTCAAGACTTTCTCTCCAAACATTTGATTATTCCGAAGTCGGATGAGTTGAGGCCGAGTAAGATGTATTTGTACAAACCCATTACATTCAAAGGTAATAGCACTATGATTGGTGAAGGGGAATATAATAAATTGTACAAGGGTGTTCATAATTATATAGTAGGGGACGACGTTGATGTGTTAGACGGTGTTGAGCTTTTCGATATAATGCAATATTCCCCTGTTGTTGACACGGATAATAATGATTCACCATCACCGCTCATTTTCTATCACGGGAAGAAGCAGTTTGATGCTAAACACACAAGGGTAGTTGGAAATCAGTTGCATACGGCTGCAACTCTGATATTTAACTCCCTACATGGAAATCTAGACAGATCTGCCTTAAAATTAATCCATGATAAATACTCTAAAGATGAATGCGAGTTTAATTTTATTAAAGCAAATTTTGAAAAGGACTTTAAGAAATTTCAACAGGCGACAGAGAATGCCACATTTGTGTTCGCCATTATCCACAGTTGCCGTTACCTATCATTGAAAGCAACGTACTGTTTTAACCTTACAACTAGTCCAAATGAATTTAAGAATATACTTGGACAGCTCTCGAGTGAAGACAGACATGAATTTGATGAGGTTGTGATTGAATCAACGACAGGTCAACTAGATATCGATTTAGACGAGAAATTGGCTTTGACAATTTTTAATTTGATGAAGGAAGATGGGTATATAGACTATGAACAAAATTTCACACAAAAATGGTTCGATTGTCGTGCACCCAATAAAACCAAACTCTATCTTGAGCAATTTATTGTTCCAAGTAAATTCAAATTAAACGGTCTAAAAACTAATGATGAACGTAACCGCGATAAAGTTGAAAATAATATTTCTAAATTATTCATTAATGGAATCAGAGAATTGAATGTGAATGGGAATTTGAATTCAAAAATGATCATTCTATCTTTGTGGGAAGAGTTAATGGACATGAGGTTCAAATTTAAAATTGTAGAAGTCCCAGTTGCTCCGAATAGGCGTGATAAGATACCTCCAACAATTCCGCCCACATTGTCATAATAATCCGAACTTGTAAATAGACATAAGAATACCAATTCTCTCTAATATTTATGTGAGATGTCCCACAGTAGTAGAACAATGAAACTTGTAGTTGTACCCTCATGGAAGTAAACCAAGGGATCCCTTGGGCTCATCCCATGGGTAAAATGTAGCTGAATTTCGACATAATACCCACTGAGATTTGCTATAAGAATCCATGGTCTCCCATCGGCCACAAACCATGGGAATTATCAAGATGTCCCACGGGCTACTCAACGTGCTTCCCATGGGAATTGGTGGGATAAGAAAAAAGTATCAACCCATTCTTCACTTCTCTTTGTATTGAACCTGCGCCCTATAGAATTTTAGTCGTATGCTCATCTAACCTAGCTATTCTACCTATGCTAACAAACACTTCGAACGAACTCAACCTCATGACTCAACCTACATCAGACGGCACTTTCCCATGCCTTAGCGTTCTTCAGTTATTAAATATTGTGTAGTTTTATTAAACTTTGTGAATTATTAAGAACTAAAGAACTATCGTAGTTAACCGGTATACACGTTTAATAGTTTTTAGTTTTTTCGATGTAAAATTTCAAAAAATGTGTAGTGTTGGTTTAGCTTGCCTAACGAATTTAGTGTTCTCATTTAACTTAGGAATATTGGTCTCAGATGTCATTAGCGTAATCGTGCCTAAAATATTTTGGAATATTGAGATACGATTCCTAAATAGCCATTCAAGAAAATTTGTATGAAAAAATTACATCTATATTTTGGCTAGTTGTCTTTTCATTGTAGAAAGTAGCTCTTATTAACCCGAAATTACATCCGATGGCCAAGTTTTGACAATACTGAACCAAAATTAGAACTGCACAAGCCGGTTTTAATTAATCTTCCGAACATAGATTAATATCAGAGAAACAGAAACAATGAATGCATGAGTAGTCGGTCGCCCACTATGTTGCAGTTTTCAAACTGATGTTAGGAGAATTGAAAAATTTGCTATGGACCACTATATAACACAGCTGTAAAATCAGGCACAGAACACTATTTTTGTTTTAAAGTATTTATATGATACACTTTTATAACCACAAATCGTCCAAATTTTAAGTTGAAGAAAACTGCCTAGCGCATCTGCTAAATGGAAATTCACGAAACATCGACTAAGTTCTAATTCGGGATGATGCGAAACTTTCCCATGGGATAGTTGTCCCATAGTAAATTACTCATCATTTTTACACCCATGGGAGATATATAAATATATCCCACGGTAAAATATGTGTAACACCACCATGGGAATCCTTTTTTGGTGTTCCTGTGGGAGTGTTGTTCTTTAAATTCTACCATGGGATAAACGGGTTTCATTTTCTGTGGTAAAACAGAGTACACTGCATTTACCATGGGATCTGGTATAGGCTCTCCTACAGGACATTTGGACAATTTTTGCTATGGGAGTAATCCCGTGGGAGAAATTGTATGGGGCACCATGGTTTGTTTTATTTCCCAAAGGATTTCATGGTCTCCCAAAGGAAACCAAGTAAAACTTACACGACTATAGTCGTGTGTTGCCTTGCATACTGAAAAACTAGACAACAGACTTGAATAACTTTTCCTTTGAAATGTTTTGTGTTACGCTGATAGTAACGTAGTGTAATCAAAATTCAAAAATGTATATTAAGTTAAATATGAAATAATATCATCAGTTAAGTTAATATTAATTGAATTACGGACACTTAAAAATTAAATATCTTTATAATTGTTTGCAACTTGTCTGCAAACCGAATTTATTTTTAATATCAGCTAGCATTTCAGATATTCTCCAACGAATAGCCAAAGCAAGGAGATTGGACTGTATAGCTGATTCATATAGAAGGAGGCACGGTAAATCGACCGCCTTCAGATTTGACCCATTTCGACCCCATCCCCCGGTGACCCCTAGCAACGAAATTGAATTGGAGTCCGATAGTTCTTAAATGAACCTTTACGCTTCATATGTCGTTACAACCAAATTTATTAACTTCTAGAAGGACATGAACAAACCCGATTACAATTCAAAACAAATTTCTATAAATTATGCGTAGCACAGCGAACAGAACAGAAAGAAAGTCAATTTTCTACAACGTCCACTGAACTTAAGAACAAATCTTCATCGAACCACTCGTCATCCCCATTCATTGGAATTTCAATATCGGTATTTGTCGTGGTATTGATTTCGGCAGTGTTCGATGGACTTGGATTGGTGTCTGAGTTGTATAACATGTTCCAATCTGACGAGTGTTCGCTTCTACACTTTGGGATATATTTCATGTTCTTCCACTTTCTCATGTGTTGGAGTTCCTTATTAATGGATTTCACACGCAAAATGGTCCTGACCTTAACAAAATACTTGACTGCTTTGATCGGAACCTCTGGAAATTTGGACGCAAGGAATTCTGTAGTTATGTTGCAGACGCCGCGTGATCTGTTGAGGTCATATAATTTGTACTCCTTCCGCCGATGAAACTCAATAAAATATTTCTCAAATGTCTTAAAAATGTTCATCCACTGGTATGAAGGAATGGTCAGGTGGCCTTTTGACAGAGATTGTGTGAAACTAAAATATACAATTTAAAGAAGTCAGACTTGGGACTATATTTTCACTATTATATGAATACCAGGTCTTACCTTATAGGGGTTCTTTGTTCCAGTCTTGAATCCAATACCATTTCAGGAAACTCGCCCTTAAACTTCGACAAGATATAGCCGTACATGTACTCCATAGCATCGGATCCTATTTTGCCTTTGAAATTGAACGAATAATTATAGTCCTTCCAATTCTCTTTGTTGATTTCGTTCATGGTGTCTGGTACAATTTTATCCAATTCGATTCGCTTCTCCTCGTCAATGGAGAAAATTTCAGCGTCGCCTTCGGTAACTAACTTTCCCAGCAGTCCAGACGTAATGTATTGTGGCTCAACGTTACGATGAGCTCCCGTTACATTGTTTCCTCTTGAAGGTTTGAGTGCCCAACTTAAAAGTGCAAGTTTAAGACGATGCGTAGCCTCTAATGGTGAAGGGTTAGAATGGTATCGCCCTAGTGAACGAATAAGGCCGAATCCGTTCTCTGCAATGTCCTGATTGAGATGATTAGTCATAATGTACTTGACATGTAGTGA
>JAQIXO010002342.1:0-10145 GCA_034700305.1 Protaphorura armata | reverse complement strand
AGGAGGATTCACATGTTAAGGTCCCCCGTCTATTAGGAGTGCTCGATCTTTTTCATAAGGTTGCTAGGTCAATAATTCTAGAAATTTAACCCAGAAATTCCCGTGCCCAAAATTGCCTATGCACTTAACATTGGGGAAAAATTGCCAACCTTATGGGGTAAGTATTTTTTCCCAGACCGAAAAAATCTTGTTATTTTTTTTTGTAAACAATTATCGAGCACTCCTAAGAGACCAAACACCTTATGTGAATACTCCTTGATAACAACGATTTCGGATTTGTTTACTCGGAGCGGCCTACCTTGTACAGAAACTGGTTGTCAAGTTATTTTGGATAAATTGAGACTTCCTTGGTTCTCTTGTTTTGAATCGGAAAATTCAAAACAAAGTGCGGGAATCTCTCTCCAAACCCAAGAAATAAATAGAGACAGAATTTTTTCTCTTTTGGATTCATTCATTTCATCCCGTGATTACTGATCACCGTCGCGTCTTAAAATAATAATTAATTAATTGGAATTATAGTGATCAATATCCAGAATTAATTGGAAGGAGCCATGGAAGTCCCAATCCCAGCGATCGTAATCCCGAATGAGGTAAAATAATAATAATTAATTAGTCAATATTTATAATAATTTATAAGGATGGTTCAATACAAATACTAGTTTTTTAACGTTGTATTCTTATATATTTTTTTTTTATTTTATGGAGGAAGAAAATGCATTTTACATTAAACAATTCTTTTAAAAAAATTAGTTTGAGATATTATGACCAATACGATTTAATTTAACCAGACAATTTTGGAAGACATTTTGGTCATTTCAAAAACTAAAATTCTTAGGCCTTTTTAAGTAATTTCGTAGTTCAATAATCTCTTGATTTTCCCTCCTCTGAACTATTAGATCGTTACGAAAATTTTGTCACATCTGGGGACGAACGATTTGCTGATGTGCCGACTCGTGAGTCAATCCTGGAATGAATTGTCTTTGAAAGTCTTAAGAAATTCAATATATGTCCATTACCATGAATTAACACAAGACAACATTGAACAATTTATTGATTTTTCCGAAGAGAGTGACAAAGACAAAGGTCAAGAGTGGGTTTTACCATTTTACCTCAACTTTAGATTTCTTGGTGACACAATAGAGGACGATGAGGAGTCCGAAGACTATCACCAAATCCCCAAATACATTCAAAAACTACAAACTCTATTTGGGAAGAAATGTGTGAGTATATTGACTTTGAGTCATGGATCCAGTTCATCAATGGAATCAGTGAAAGAACTCATCTCAATCCTCAGCCTCGTAGCTCCTTCCCTCATCTATTTGGATCTCTCTGAATTCAAAATAAGATATGAAGAAGAAGGAGTGGCGATGGATGTCAGAGAGATGCTTGGAAATACTCAACTCAATTTTCCAAATCTGTCAAAACTCTTCTCAATTCCATCACCGACTTATTTGGAGGAAGATGAAGAAATACAACAAAATCAGGAGAATGAGATTCATTCATTTCTCATTGAAAAGTCCCAGAATCTGACTGTACTGGAAGTGAGTAGTCCGTCTGATTTATGGGTCATACAAAAACAGATTGGAACTTTAAGAACACTGACAATTGTGAATGAGTTGGAAGACATCGATCTGTACTTGGAATCAATGAAAACTTGTCCATTCCAACCTGTCCTCAAAAAACTCTCTTTTACTTATTGCCCTGTCTCCGTGGATCATGAAATTCTAAATGAATTATTGTCATTGTCTTCAACCACACTACAGATTCTTACGGTCACATTCACATTCCTTAGAGTGCCTACGAATCCATTCCCAAGACTCAGTCACTTGAGATTTCTACGAATCCACGTCACATCACCCAAACAAGTCAGAGTTCGTGTAGACCTGGAAAAATTGAATTTGAATTCTGAAACATTCCCAGTCCTAGAATCCATGGAAATCTCAACAAATGTCTATTTTGAGTCCACAACAAATGTAAATTCTGGGAGTTCAAAGGGTACGTGTATTATTACGTACAGTTACAAAAATAAAATATTTGGTTTCTTTGAAAATCAAAAAACCACAATATTCGTAAATAAAAATATCACAATTCTTTGATTTTTTTTTCTATAGATGACGACGGGATTCTTGGAACTGTGAAACATTTGAGTATCAGAGTGATGGATTCTCCATTCGCATTCGATGCATACGAAATTCTTGACCAATATGAAAATACGAAAATTATTTCAAGAGCATCAGCCAAGGAGTATGTGGACCATCTCCAAGAATTATTCCCAAACGTGATTTCACTCACCCTTGTGAACGAGAGTGATGGACATGAAGAGTATTTGAATCAATTGTTGATTGAATTCATCCAATCAGATGGAGCTCTAAAGATTCGGGAATTGGAAATACAAAACTGTGGAAAGAATTATTTGGGACACATTTTGAATGGATTGGATGATACTGATCATGAACCCCTTGTTATCATTAAAAATATGAATTTGGATGAGGAATTTATCAAGAGAATCAAAAAATCCTTCCAAGGGTACTTGGGTGGGAGTGAACTGAAGGTAGACAATCAAATGGAAACTAGAGATGGGGTTGAGAGACGAGTGATCACGTTCAAGACTCCAATCATTCAATTTAAAATGAGAGGTGAGAAAATTATGATTAATCCAAATAAATCAATACTAACAGTGTAGTCCAAGTTTATTTATTAATTTTTACCCCCAATTCTTGGGAATAATAGGTCTTGAGAAAATTTGCATGAGTTTTAACAACGATTTTGGACAGTCGGGAATTGATCACGAACACAAATCAAATCAGGTTTGTTCAAATTATTTTGCAATCTTTCATCAGAATAACATTAATTTAAACTGTGACTTGGCTGAATCTATTAATTTTTTATTTCACAGAAGGATTTGTTTTTAATGAGTCTACCAAAGCATCTTCCACTCCTCAGACAAATTGACATTGACATTTCTCAACAAGTGTTTGGCCATGACAAGGAGTTCTGCAAACAACAGATTACCAATGTCCAGCACAAATTTCCACATTTAATCATTAACACAACACATTAATTAATTATACTCACTAATTCCAATCTGTTCGTTAGCAATGTTGTATTTTATGTGCAAAAATGGCCGTTAATAAATTTGAACATTCCTGTTTCCTTAAATACGTGTAGAAACAGTATGATTACTTCGACACATAATGCAAACCGGTCTCGATTTTATAAAATTGCAATGTCCGTAGTGTGTGTATTTGTGTTGAGCCTTTTATTTCAAAATCAGTGTGAATGACGGATTACAATAACTTGTTAAAAAAACAGGAGTAGCATAAAACTGTATTAAATGTTCCAATTATTTATCAGTACATATTACATATTGTGTTTATTAACATACTCTGCTTATTCTATGCCTATATTTTAGAAAATCCATGTCATCTGACGATATGCACATGTACAATTCTTTCCTTCCGGTTTTACAGTATAACGCCAGGTTTACAACCGGTATCCCATTGCCAAGTACAACAATGAGTTGCCTCTTTCCGGTAACACCAACATTTATTGTCTCTAAATCTTCCACAAGCCCAATAATTTATCCCCTCCTCTTGCTTGAATTTACAACTTTGATCACAATTGTACCGGTCAGTGTTGTCCCTCGGAAATACTCCTTGAATTTCGGGGTCCGGGTCCGCTAAAAAAATTTTTTTAAAGTACTATTAATTACAAACATGCGAAACAAAAATAATTTTCGATGCCGAAATCAAGTGTTAATATCTTACCAACAACACTGACCAAGACGGCAGTTACGACGAACAATAAAATGTAGCCATTCATTTTTAATAGGTTATTCCAAAAGTTTGCACACAGTGTAATTCTTTATAGTGACGTAAGGCCTTTTTATTCCGTCAAACTTTTCAGAATTAACTGTTGAACCGATTAGTCGACCCTGACTCTTTGTTACTGTACGTAGAAATCTTCCAGAAACTAGTAATTCTTGTAATCAATCCTCTTCCCATTTTATACGGTTTGTCTTCCGAATTTTACATATGATTATATCGTTTTAAACTTAATTACGTATGAACAATATTTAGCATTCACCAATTTTTTCTTTGGAAGTGGAATTAAATTATAAGGGTTCATTGAAACTTTTCTTGTAATTTTACATTCGCAATTCGCAACGTACAGGGTGGATCAAAAGTAACAACATTGCAACATCATTTGTATTTGTATTATGCACAATGAAATCCTAAAATTCTTTAATTCTTTATATTCAGGGCAAACAGTATTCATCCGAAATGTACAGTCAATTTTTACTCACCCTGTACGTAATGTTAGTATGTGCACAAGTGATTTGCAATTTCTGGAGTTGAAAAGATAAGTGAATAATTGCACAAAAAGTTCAGTCAGATAATTAACTATACTCAACGGGTTCGGAGTTCTTCGCGTGCATTTGAATGAATTCATAAATAAACAAATGCCTTAAACTTATGCGGTGGGTATAAATAATGCATTAGGATTATGATGTATCATGGACAGTACAAATTACTACCCAACTGTCATGCGTGCTAATTGTAGTTAAATGAGAACAAGAAATAGTTTAATTGTAATTTTTTGAATCTACATTGTAATTCTCTGCTTGTTAATTAGTAAATTAAGGAAAGACGCCTATGGACTTGCCTTTCATGCATTCTTACTTATTACTGGCATCAGAAGAGACTGTTTGAATATGTGCTATCGTTTCTAAATTGGTTATTTCTAAAATACGCAGCACATTTTTTTATACGTGTTTACTAGATGAAAATAGTGCTTAAAAATGTCAACTCATGTGCATGTGTATTTTGGAATGAATGGATCTAAACGAGAATCGATTAGCAATGAATAATTTATTTGTATTTGTGGTTTTAGGGTCGTGTTTGTAGTGTATGTATCACCGCGGATTATTATCAACTTATTATTTCTAGTCAAACTCATTATTTTAGTATGCCGTAAATTTGAATAATGTAATATGAACAAAGAGCCATAAGTTATATTTTTTTATTTCTAAAAAATGAGCAATTTATGAAACAATTAAGTTCTGATGAGTACCCCATCAATCATTATGTAGAGTACAGAGCACTTCCCTGAAAACCACAAAATTACTACGCAACATGGAAAACTGAACCGTAAAAACTACGTACGAGCACTCTACAGGGTGGTACCTAATAATATTCGGTAGTACTCACTGATCAGTAATCAGTACCAGAACTCATGACATTGTGTAATAGTATTATTAGAGGTGTAAGATGAACTAACTCCGACCACCCTGTACATTAGAATACATTTTGACTCTGTCATTTTAACATTAAGTAATACTTCACACATAAACTAATGTTATGTGTGGATAAATGTTGAAGTGATTAAACAATGGGTAATTTAATTCTAAAATTAGAATTCAATAAACAATGATATTGTGGTCTGGTCAAGATAGCACCCGAGAAAATCGGTATAAATACTAACTAGTTTAACTGTAGTTCATCATCCAAAACATCTTACGATAAAATCCAAAACACCTCTCGATAAAGTCCAAAACCATTTCTCGATAAAAGTTCAAAATATCTTTCGATAAAATCCAAAACAATCAATAATACCAACTTTCCAACGAAGCCGTCAATCTTTAATTAATAGCAAAATGCTAGTTTTCTCAGTATCGTCCGCTTTCACCATTACCATTGCCATGCATGGTTGGTCTTCTTGGCCAAGTAGAAGCCATGGATCCACGTTCAAGTAATTATAATTTCTACTAACCCAAGAAACATGATATTATTCAATTCAATTTTTCGAATTCATTCATGGTCCAATAGTGTCTTATAAATTATCATAATTTTGAGATTTTCTTCCTAGAACTATGAATCGACAATATAAATCGGAAGACTCTGAATTCATCGATAATATTTGACACCTAAAATAATTTCTTTTGATTTTTATTTAAGATCCTTTGTGCCTTTTAAACCAATGTGACCCCAGTGGACTCTTATGGGTGCCTTCGCTTTGATCTGGGACACAACATGTAAGTTATCAAACTACACAGGAGGGATCTGTTCAGGCCCATTGGATCAATTCCCCAATCGAAACCATGCACAGTGTACTTGCAGTGGGGACTATGGAGTCCCTGTTCTTAACGTTGTCAAGCAAACATGCCCTGTAACCTGTGCACTGGCTTGTACAACTTGTGGATACGATGGGCTTCAATCCGATTGCCCAGCAGGTCCACCACCAGGAAACACCTTTGAATGTGTTTGTGGTGGTGAGCCATTACCTCCTCGGGTTACTCGGTTAATTTGACCACATCCACATGAACGACGCAAGTCCTGATTGACATACCTAAGGAATTAAACCCATTCTCTTGTAGCTCTAAATTTATTTGTCCTCTTGTTTCCATTTCATTGAATCTAAACTTTTAGTTCGAAATAAATCATAATCTGTGCATTATATTACATACATGTATTTTTCATTCGTACTAATTAATGCCCGCTCAAATAGTATGACCATTGTATTGTCTTAAGAAAAAAGGCCTAGAAATATTTGGGTCTTTTCGCATGAGATGACCTCCACATTTAGAGCCACGATTCTATACTCGGAACGCCAGAATACTTTGTATTTCTATATTTTCAGGAGAATTAACACATGTCAACAATGTTACCGAGTGACGTTATGTTGTGTATCATTCTGCAGTATAGGTAGGTAATTTAGAATGATTGGGGATTTGGGGTATGTCGTAACGTGAAAATACCTTCAATGTAAAAAGGATTAGATTATGTCAATTATCAATTAATAGAATCGATACTCCAGTACTGATGAGTGAAAACCATTTAAACCAGATGTGAATGTATACAGGCATTGCAATGTCCAAGTCCGCGCGTGTCCAAAAATGGGAATGGCAATGTGAAATGATTAGTATTTTCAACTATTTTCTATTTTGCTCAGAGAGACAGTAACTAATATTATACACAAATAAGAGCGTATTAACCACACGTAATTTGAAAGAAGTGAATTTCTTAACATGCATGCCGTTTGATATTTTGAATTTTGAGCAACA
Organism: Protaphorura armata; assembly: GCA_034700305.1. Classification (NCBI taxonomy): domain Eukaryota; kingdom Metazoa; phylum Arthropoda; class Collembola; order Poduromorpha; family Onychiuridae; genus Protaphorura; species Protaphorura armata. The sequence continues at coordinate 3,082 of JAQIXO010002342.1, read as the reverse complement.
ACATTTAATTTGGTATAAGACGTAATCAAAACTATAATTTAATGTGGTTAGTCTGGTTAGGCATAGATATGTTTGTTTTCCTATGTATCAAATGCATATGTAGTACTCTAAATTTTGAATCTTTGAATGATATGTTTGTTTCTGTGAACATTGAGTGTTTACTCAAATACAATGTAAACTGAGCTTTAGGTTCGTATATTTTCTCGAGCTATAAATTAAATTAATGTTTGCTAAATCCCTATGCTCATATATAATTCTACACAATATTTCTAAAGATGTACATATAATAATGTTAAATCAGTTGAACCCGTAATGATGGCTACATTCATTATATTTGTGTTATTAATGATAATCTAATCAGCAAGGATCTTCCAAGAATTTTGAATTTACGGTTCCAAAATAGTGCGCATGGATCAATTTTGTAAAATTTTACTCGAACTTGAACCCATTTGAGTGAATAAATAAATAATGTTAGAAATACAAATATACATGTGTTTTATTTTATCATCTCTCCCTTAACCTAAACTGAACAATGGGAAATTAAGTCAATATAGATTACAAATGGTACATTAAGTTAATGATTGAATCTGTTTAAATATAATGTCGGTAATTGATTTTTATATTTTTAAATATTCAACTTTGATACATATTACAATTATTTTGTGTGTGTTTTGGAGTGTCGCTTCAATTCACTGGTTGTAGAAAATTTTCTAATACAATTTAAACAAGGGAAACGCTTCTCTCTATGTACGAATAAATGTGAATTCAATGATTTTGAGCCACAAAACTTTTTGTCACAATAAGGACAAGAGAATGGTTTTTCATCAGTGTGTCCTCGAATATGAGTGTCCAGATTACTTTTTTTTGCAAAACGTTTTGAACAGAAATTGCAAGAGTGTGGTTTCTCTCCAGTATGGGTTCTCAAGTGAATCCCTCTACCATGGGAAGTAGAAAACTTCATGTCACAGGTTGGACAATCATATGGCTTTTCCCCTGTGTGGGTTCTGTTATGAAGTATTAGTGCAGCAGATGAAACAAATTCCTTCAAGCACGTTGTGCAATGATAAGGTTTCTCCCCTGTGTGCACTCTTATGTGATTTGTCAGCAAAGTGTTTGTCGCAAATCTTCTTCCACAAATATCACAGCCATAAGGCTTGGTGTGAATTTGTTCATGTTGTTTTAAGTACTGACGAACATAAAACTTTTGAGGGCAGATATTGCAACAGTACGATTTCTCTACTGTATGTTCTCGCATATGATATGTTAGAGTTTGTGCATGCGAGAAACATTTACCACAAGTAGTACAAGAAAATGGTTTTTCTTTAGTGTGACTTCTCATGTGCATGTTCAGGTTTTGTAATGAAGGGAACGCCTTGTTACATATTTTACAAGTGTATGGCTTTTCTCCGGTGTGACATTTCAAGTGGAGCTTTAAGTTCTTATCACATGAAAATTGTTTATTGCAGGTTGTACAGGAGAAAGGCTTTTCCGTACTGTGTGTATAGCTATGACTTTTAAGTTGACTGAGTATATAAAAACTTTTTCCACAAATGGTACAACTGTGTGGTTTATTTCCTTCAGTGTGAGTTCTATCATGCATTTTGACTTCGTATGCGCTTAAAAATTTCATCCCGCATATTTCACATGTGTAATTCTTTTCTCCAGTGTGAATTCGTTCGTGTCGCTTCAGATTTCCGACGATAGAAAAACTTTTTCCACAAGTTTGACAAGAGTACGGTTTCTCTCCAGTATGAGTTCTCAAATGTGTATTTAATTCATTGCTCGTTGTAAATGCCTTTGAGCAATTGGGACAAGAATAACGCTTGTCACCTGTATGTCTTCTAGAATGTAATTTCAAGGAAGCAGAGGTTTTAAATGCTTTGTCACAACTCAGGCAAACATGAGGCTTCACCTGTGAGTGTGCCGGCAAATGCATATTTCGAGCGGTATTCGTTGAGAATGTTTTCTCACAAAAATCACAGGAATACGGTTTCTCACCAGTGTGAGTTTTCATGTGATTTTTAAGCTCTTGTCCCGTGACACACTTATAATTACACATTTTGCAACTGTGAGGTTTTTCTCCAGTGTGTCTCATGTTGTGGTCCTTGAGGTGAGCTGTGTTATCAAACGTCTTTCCACATATTTGGCAAACATGAGACTTTTCTCCTCTGTGTATACGCATGTGCCTCATCATAGTAGAATGTAGAGAAAAATATTTTTTGCATAATTTACAGGAATGTGATTTTTCAGCAGTGTGTGTTACAAGGTGTAATTTGAGGGACCCTGATTGCTTAAATACCTTTTCACATATATTACACGTGTGAGTTTTTTCCCCTTGAAGAGTTGGATCTATATGGATTGGAATAATATCTTTAAGTTTCTTCTGGTCTGTGGATTTTGGATTTTCGTATGGGAATTCTTCACTGTGAATCTGTACATGTTCGTTAAAATCACTGAATGCAGAGAACACTTTTCCACTCGTTGTACATTTGTAGGAACACTTGTTTGAATCCCCAAGCATCTTGAATGGTTTAGTGTGTTGTAACTTTCTGGAATTTGATGGTGTTAGATTGGAATATAGTGTTTGATCAAGACTTGTCACGTCCACGCTTACAAAAGCATTTGGTCCGAGTTTCCAATCTGTCTGGGAATCATTTTTGGCCAGCAACAACGGTCCATCCACACTGTATATAACAATATAACAAAAGACTCTCATTAAATGATACTCACTGTACCTCATTCACCGTGGAAACAGGACGGTTGGGTTTGGGACACCCTGTATTTTCTTCGTAGAACGAATAGATAACAATTACGATTAAAAAATAGTAAAATGCTCTCTTAACCACTTTGCATAGATGAGTTAACGTCCGTTAAATTAAAAAAGCCCGACAATATGGATCTCACTTTCTTCTATTGTACTTGTACTATTTACAGAAGTTAAGGAGAAGGTTCCGTTGTGTTAGGCATGGGGGCATGCCTGTAATGCTATTTTACGGAAGTCAAATGATATCCCGTTCGATACTCTTCAATAATACACATGATACATTTTTGAAATGGTAATTTTATCACCTATGAAATGGCA